>OZ023214.1:20325227-20412861 GCA_963995525.1 Escarpia spicata
GGGGGGGGATTTGTTAGATAGATAAACTTTGTCATGATTACATTAATAAATCTGGAAAGATCTGTCAACTGTTTCACATTATGTACATTAAACAACTGGTTCTGTTTTTTAAAGTATTTATGTATGTATTCAGAGAGAGGAGAGAGAGAGAGGAGGAGAGAGAGGAGAGAGAGAGGAAAGAGAGGAAAGAGAGAGTAGAGAGAGAGTGAGAGTGAGAGTGAGAGTGAGAGTGAGAGTGAGAGTGAGAGTGAGAGCGAGAGAGAGAGAGAGAGAGAGAGAGAGAGAGAGAGAGAGAGAGAGAGAGAGAGAGAGAGAGAGAGAGAGAGAGAGAGAGAGAGAGAGAGAAGAGAGAGAAAGAGAAAAGAAAAAAGAGAGTGAAGAGAGATAGAACAGAGAGAGAAAGACAGACAGACATACATACAGACATACAGACATACAGAGAGGGGGGCAGAGACCCAGACAGGGGCAAAGACTGAGGCAGAGATAGACAGATAAACATACAGGCAGCAGGCAAGCAGGCAGGCAGCAGATATACAGACATACTGGCAGGTATACAGACATACTGGCAGGCATACAGACATACTGGCAGGCATACAGACCTACTGGCAGGCAGGCAGGCAGGCAGGCAGGCAGGCAGCAGGCAGGCAGGCAGGCAGGCAGGCAGGCAGGCAGGCAGGCAGGGCAGGCAGGCAGGCAGGCAGGCAGGCAGGCAGGCAGGCAAGGCAAGGCAGGCAGGCCGGTAGGCAGGCAGGCAGGCAGGCAGGCGGACCGGCAGGCGGGCGGGCAGGCGGGCCGGCAGGCGGGCGGGCAGGCGGGCGGGCAGGCGGGCGGGCAGGCCGGCAGGCACAGGCAGGGAGACAAACGGACAGGCATGGAAGCAAACCAGCCAGAGAAACATACAGGCAAAGAAGGAGGCAGGCCGGCAGGCAACCAACGGCTACATTACTAAGTTGCGCATGTAATAATCAGTCACCCCCATAGATACTTGTCTGAACATGTACAGACAACGAATCGGAGAAACGTGTTTTAGCTAAGTACTTCTTTTAACTAATAACTATCACATTATCTAAAGTCAAACGTATGTACACGACGTACCTATACATCACAATAATTAGTTTAAATGCTTGCTAGATAGTAGTAGTAAGTAGTCTGTAAACACAATTTAACATTATACGACACAACACTCCTACACTCGTCATACTATAGCTGGCCTGCCCGAAGAGACGGGTAATGGGGCAACAAGAAACAATTTAAGTTACGCATTATTCTAATAATATCACTATTATACATAACATATAAACATGAAAAAATAACTCACCAGGCCGTGAATATTGATACTTGTAATACGGAGCTGAGAGAACTGTACGTATAACTTTGTGGATACGTCCATGATCCCTAGCAAACTGCGACTGGGTGTGGCTCCAGCAACACGGCGTCTGGCGCATGACATAACAATAGCCTATGCAACCGCTTGCACGAAACAATTCCTGCAGGGTTACATAATATATTATACTTGTTGTGCTACAGATTCTTTGTGGGGTGGTACATGTCGACCGGCCCAAAACACGAACGGATTATATGCTCACGAACACAGTATTTTTTGTAAGTTAATAACTTCATATTTACTCCTTTCCAAACATGTTTTGTTCGTTTTATTATGCCATTACATTACATCTTCCTACAATTACCACCTTCGTGAATTGCATGCATGACTTGATTTTGACTAATGAATTGTTTTGATTTGTTTGCTCTATAACGTGTTTCAACCAACATGCAATAAATATTAAATGAAATTACTGCCGAATATTAAAAAAATCTCAGATGTCCTCACACATAGAAGACTTCGGTAACTTGGGCATGTGTGTCGTCTACCAAACGAAAACCCTCTGATCGTAGCTTTCATACAAGCTTTTTGTGTATTAGAAGATTTGGTTTTGTGAAGTGCAGTATCCTGCCCTAATAACCGCTGTATGTGCTTTACATTTACGGGAGAATGTTCACTCTTTGGGGACTCTTTGTTTTAGCGGAGGGTGTCTCGCTACATGTGCACAGTGCTAATGGCATATCAGCTCAACATTTTAATAAGCCTGAAGTATACACACTGGCACCGCAAGATGTCAGCACAGTATGTCGATAGTTGATGTAGACCATCAGACTCTTAAATGAGATTACATGTCCGACGGCTGGGCAACTGCAAAATAAAAACAACTTGATATTGATCGTGTATCCAAGTGGAAGGTACGATATTAAGTTATAGTTTAGAAAGAAGTTATTTTGCTTAAAGACGACCATGAAATGTGATTATGTTTCAAGAACAATTTTGGCCCTGCCTAACAAATAACCTCAATTATTCGCACGCAATCACGCACGAAACGCTATATATATATATATATATATATATATATATATAAATATATATATATATATATGATGTACGTAACCTTTACTTTAATAAGGTATATAACGCATTCTAGTTGGTGATGAACCATTTCTGCTAAAAGGATTTGGCATTGATAATTAATTGTGTATGTTAACAAGTTCAAAAGCCGCAGTCACTATGGCCAAGCTGACCAAAAAAAGTATGGGAAAACAATTTAAGATGCTCACTGAGAACACCAACATGACAGTCTACCATGCAGAGCACCAGCCCTCCTCTACGGCAGCGAATCGTGAACGACCTACATGCGCCATGAGTGCCGCCTCAACACCTTAATCCACGTGCGGTGCTTCAATCGCATCTTCAATATCACCTGGTAGGACCGTGTCCCTTACAGAGACATACTGGACCGTGTTAGGATCCCCAGCATGTACTCACTGCTGAGCCAGAAACGTCTCCGCTCGCTGGACCTGGCATAGAGGATGGCCGCTTGCCGAATGTCATCCTCTATGGACAACTCGCCACTGAGCGAAACCAGTGGGACGTCCAGCCCTCAGATTCAAAGACGTCTGTAAGCGCGACCTGAAGGCTTGCAACATCAGCTCTGAAGATTTTGAGGCAGAGGCCAAAAACACACTGCTTCACGTTTATATTGTAAACTCGACTTGGTGAACTCGAAAGTTCAGAAGCAGCCCGAGTTTACGACTGTTACATTTATGCAACTGGGTAAAGCTTCGAAGTGACGTTCCGAAATCGTATTCACAATATGCACAAGCCAATTAGAATGCAGCATTAGCCAGTGTCGTCATTTGTAACAGAAAGTGTGCTGTGTTGAACGCGTGAAATGGGAAATCGTTGAACACCATAGGGTCTCGGCAATATATTATAATACCATGCGGAGTATAATTAATTTTATGGGCATTAACATCGCGAAATATAAACAAAAATACAATTGAAAGTGGCATAATCATTTAAGAACGTATCATTACAAATGCTAATAAACATTTGGCCACAACATGAGTTTATTGTGCGTCGTAAACTATATTAATCTTCCCAGTTCGGTGACTAGCTAACTGGGAAGAGTAGAAACTCGTGACGTCAGCCTTTCTATGAAAATTCCGCTGTCCATACAGCTTTATTTTTGTGTGACATAGTTTGTAGACGAAGCACAGTTGGCATGCCTATGTGAATAGTTTCGTCATTCGTATTAAATGTGCAACGGTCCATGACCGTACCCACTTACGAGTGAACATGAGAGAGAGAGGGGGGGGGGGGGGGGGAGAGAGAGGGAGATAGAGAGAATGTGTGTGTGTGTGTGTGTGTGTGTGTGTGTGTGTGTGTGTGTGTGTGTGTGTGTGTGTGTGTGTGTGTGTGTGTGTGTGTGTGTGTGTGAGAGAGAGAGCGAGAGAGAGAGAGAGAGAGAGAGAGAGAGAGAGAGAGAGAGAGAGAGAGAGAGAGAGAGAGAGAGAGAGAGAGAGAGAGAGAGAGAGAGAGAGAGAGAGAGAGAGAGAGAGAGAGAGAGAGAGAGAGAGAGAGAGAGAGAGAGAGAGAGAGAGAGAGAGAGAGAGAGAGAGAGAGAGAGAGAGAGAGAGAGAGAGAGAGAGAGAGAGAGAGAGAGAACACAGAGAGACAGACCTACAGACAGACCTACAGAGAGGGGGCAGAGACCCAGACAGGGGCAAAGACTGACGCAGAGATAGGCAGATAAACATACAGGCAGCAGGCAAGCAGGCAGGCAGCAGATATACATACATACTGGCAGGCATACAGACATACTGGCAAGCATGCAGGCAGGCATACAGACAAGCAGACAGGCAGACAGGCAGGCAGGCAGGCAGGCTAGCAGGCAGGCGGGCCGGCAGGCATAGGCAGGCAGACAAACGGACAGGCATGGAAGCAAACAGTCAGAGAAACATACAGGCAGAGAAGGAGGCAGGCCGGCAGGCAACCAACGGCTACATTACTAAGTTGCGTCGGCTGTTCTAATATTATACGTGTTAACTCGCATGTAATAATCAGTCACCCTATAGATACTTGTTTGAACTTGTACAAACAACGAATTGGAGAAATTTGTTTTAGGTAAGTACTTATTTTAACTAATAACTATCACATTATCTAAAGTCAAACGTGTGCACACGACGTACGCATGCATCACAATAATTAGTTAAAATGCATGCTAGATATGTAAGTAGTCTGTAAACACAATTTAACAGTATGTGACACAACACTCCTACACTCGTCATACTATAGCTGACATGCCCGAAGAGACGGGTAATGGGGCAACAAGAAACAATTTACGTTATTATTCTAATAATATCACTATTATATATAACATATAAATATGAAAAAATTACTCACCAGGCCGTGAATATTGATACTTGTAATACGGAGCTGAGAGAACTGTACGTATACCTTTGTGGACGCGTCCATGATCCCTAGCAAACTGCGCTTGCACGAAACAATTCCGTCAGGGTTACGCAATATATGATACTTGTTGTGTTACAGTTTCTTTGTGTGGTCTTAATTGTCAACCGGCCCAAAACACGAACGGATTATATTTAACAAGATTTAACAAGATTGCCATCCAGAAAATTACTCTGGATGGCAGTTGGACAAGGAAGCCTTTTGGCTTATCGAGAGTCCAATACTTTTTATCTACATGTATCCCGCCTTTTTAAGGTGTGTGTCGATTTTATTTTTAAACATATTCACGCTACTAGCACCAACACAATCAGGAGATAATCTGTTCCATTCATTTACAGTCCTTTGTGAGAATGAGAACTTTCTTATATCTAATCTACACTGCTCCTTTACTAATGTAGCTTCATGTCCTCTGGTCCTTCTATCTTTCTTAACTGAGAAAAAAATGTTTCTATCAATATTTTCATAACGATTCAATATTTTAAACACTTCTATGTGATCTCCTCTCAATCTCCTGGTCTCTAGTGTTGTTAAACCACATTCTTTTAGGCGTATTTCGTAACTAAGATCCCTCAGATTTGGTATCATTTTAGTCGCTCTCCTCTGTACTCTTTCTAGCATATCTATGTCCTTCTTGCGATATGGCCTCCATGCTTGTATACACTATTCTAAATGAGGCCTCACTATTGTTTTGTACAGCGGTACTATTAATTCTTTTTTCTTATACGCTATATTTCGCCTAATTAATCCAAGGATTTGATTTCCCTTTGACGCTGCAATTCCGCACTGCTCTGAAACCTTCATATCAGCACTAATGGTCAACCCTAAGTCCTTTTCTTTTACAGTAGTACTTAGAACAGTACCCCCCCATTTTATATTTTACCTCTTCATTCCCATGACCTGTGTGGAGGCATTTACATTTCCCAAAATTGAACAGCATTTGCCACTTTTCAGACCATTTGATCAACCTATCAAGATCATCTTGTAAATGCTGTCTGTCTCCATCACTTTTAATCCTTCTAAACACTTTTGTATCATCCGCAAATTTTAACACCTTGCTTGTTATATCATCGTCCAAATCGTTGATATATATTAAGAATAATATAGGTCCTAGTACTGATCCCTGTGGTACCCCACTCAATACCGATTTCCAGTTTGAAGCCTCCCCATCAACTACTACACGTTGTCTTCTGTCATTCAGCCATTTTTCTATCCAGTTTATTATACCATTTCCTATGTCATGGGCCTTTAGCTTAAGGAGTAATCTTTGATGTGGTACTTTGTCGAAAGCTTTTTGAAAATCTAAATAGATGATATCTACTGGTGATCCCTCATCTACCCACCATGCTCACGAACATATTATTATTTTAAGTTAACAACTTCATATTTACTCCTTTCCAAACATGTTTTGTTCGTTTTATTATGCCATATTACTTTACACCTTCCCACAATCACCACCTTCGTGAATTGCGCGCATGACTTGATTTTTACTAATGAATTGTTTTGATTTGTTTGCTCTATAATGTGTTTCAACCAACATGCAATAAATATTAAATGAAATTACTGCCGAATATTCCAAAAATTTCAGATGTCACAGACATAGAAGACTTCGGTAACTTGGGCATGTGTGTCGTCTACCAAACGAAAACCCTCTGATCGTAGCTTTCATACAAGCTTTTTGTGTATTAAAAGATTTGTTTTGTGAAGCCCAGTATCCTGTCCTAATAACCTCTGCATGTGCTTTACATTTTATCCCTGGTGTACCTATTTCTTCTTACACCTTTGTGAGAATTAATTACGACTTTTGTGACACCAATATCAAATAAGCACGAGCGCGCGTACAAGGAAGCATTATGCAACGAGGCCATACAATATCGTGTTACCTGTAAACTTGCTGTTAAGGGTGAAGGCACAGCTAATAAAATATCAAAGTGTTTATTGATGATTTATGCATTATAACATCGTAATGTTTTGTTTATTCATAACATCATAGTTGTTAACTTTAACCAAAATTGAATACTGCCGGACATGACATCGGAAGACAGGGGAATGTTCACTTTTTGCGGACCCTATTTTAGCGGAGGGTGTCTCGCTACCTGTGCACAGTGCTAATGGCATATCAGCTCAACATTTTAACAAGCCTGAAGTATCCACACTGGCACCGCAAGATGTGAGCATAGTATGTCGATAGTTGATGTAGACCGTCAGACTCTTAATTGAGATTACATGTCCGACGGCTGGGCGACTGCAAACTAAAACAACTTGACACTGATCGTGTATCCAAGTGGAAGGTACGATATTAAGATATAGTTTAGAAAGAAGTTATTTTTTTTAAAGACGACCATGAAATGTGATTATGTTTCAAGAATAATGTTGGTCCTGCCTAACAGATAACCTCAATTATTCGCACCCAATCACGCACGAACGCTATATATATATATATATATATATATATATATATATATATATATATATATATATATACGACGTACGTAACCTTTACTTTAATAAGGTATATAACGCATTCTAGTTGGTGATGAACCATTTCTGCTAAAAGGATTAGGCATTGATAATTAATTGTGTATGTTAACAAGTTCAAAAGCCGCAGTCACTATGGCCAAGCTGACCAAAAAATATGGGAAAACAATTTAAGATGCTCCCCGAGAACACCAAGATGACAGTCTATCATGCAGGCCTGTGTGTTGAGCATCCTCCTCTGCGGCAGCGAATCGTGCACGACCTACATGCGCCAGGAGTGCCGCCTCAACACCTTAATCCACATGCGGTGCTTCGACCGCATCTTCAGTATCACCTGGCAGGACCGTGTCCCTTACAGAGACATACTGGACCGTGCTTGGATCCACAGCATATACTCACTGCTGAGCCAGAAACGTCTCCGCTCGCTGGACCTGTCATAGAGGATGGCCGCTTGCCGAAAGTCATCCTCTATGGACAACTCGCCACTGAGCGAAACCAGTGGGACGTCCAGCCCTCAGATTCAAAGACGTCTGTAAGCGCGACCTGAAGGCCTGCAACATCAGCTCTGAAGATTTGGAGGCAGAGGCCGAAAATCACACTGCTTGACGTTTATATTGTAAACTCGACTTGGTGAACTCGAAAGTTCAGAAGCAGCCCGAGTTTACGACTGGTACATTTATGCAACTGGGTAAAGTTCCGAAGTTACGTTCCGAAATCGTATTCCCAATATGCACAAGCCCATTAGAATGCAGCATTAGCCAGTGTAGTAATTTGTAACAGAAAGTGTGCTGTGTTGAACGCGTGAAATGGGAAATCGTTGAACACCAAAGGGTCTCGGCAGTATATATATATTATAATACCATGCGGAGTATAATTAATTTTATGGGCATTAACATCGCGAAATATAAACAAAAATACAGTTGAAAGTGGCATAATCATTTAAGAATATATCATTACAAATGCATCTCCCTACATGAAGTAGCGACGGGGTTTTGGGGCGCTTTGACGCTTTCCCCTTCTGCATAGGGTTATAGTTTGGCAATTCATGGGTGAGTTCCACCACCTGTGTGTGGTTGGTCCCCCTCACCTTTGCTGTAATATATTTATTATAATTATATAGGCTAAGGCACTTCATGTATATATTGTATTGTATGGTTTAATGTTTGGCTTAATACAAAGCTCTGGTACAAACTTACATCTGCCTTGTTATTTACAGCAAACTAGCTACGATTCTGAGTCAGTAACACCACTACACTAACAGGGAACACTGTCCCACATAAATGCTAATAAACATTTGGCCACAACATGAGTTTATTGTGCGTCGTAAACTATATTAATCTTCCCAGTTCGGTGACTAGCTAACTGGGAAGAGTAGAAACTCGTGACGTCAGCCTTTCTATGAAAATTCCGCTGTCCATACAGCTTTATTTTGGTGTCTTCTCTTAGACAGTTTCGTTGTCTGTGTCTTTCGGAGGAGACACTCAATGCCATTGGTTCCTTCTATCCAGTGTCTATGCCAGGGGAAGAAAACAATTCCGAACGGGGATAAATGACTTGTGTAACCTGTCGTGGACTCACATAGTGGTGGTCTTTATCTCTAATCCACTGGATCCTGGTCCCAGTGACTGGAGGTACTTCCTGGTCGGGTGTGTGAGAGTCGCTGAGCAGGTAGTGTACATACAGTGCATTCTACACTGTATCATTGGACCCACGTTCTGCATGGTCCTGTATGAATGTACATAACAATGTTATTTTAGTAAACTGCTGGTATAATATTCTTATAATTATAGTTAGTTGCAAATGGTCAGTTTTCATTAACACAATTGCATATGCATAGGGCCAAAACGTTGCCTTTTGTTTCTCTTTAAAGGTGCTTCCACAGTTCAACTTTGCATTCATTTCGATTTTGAAACATTTGAAAAACAAATCAATCAAACCTATCTTGTATCCATTATGCTATGCTATAATTCGTCTGTTCTATTGTGTTATTTGGTTTTTTTATGAAATCGTAAGACACCCCAATTATTTTCCACTGGGTACAATATAAAATTTGCAGTAAATGGCAACAGTTTTTCTCCGTATTCCGTATAATAAAAACTATTCATGCACAACAGATTGTGAACCTCAATGAGACTGAATAGCGGAGGCCGCTATAAACGGTACCGTATAATGCCGCTCCCTTCAATTCTAAATAGGAATGATAAACAACAACAATAACAGGTGTTAAATGGTTTCGGGTGAGAAGCATTACTGAGTGACTTTAATACCACGATATATAATACACATTGACATTTCCGCACACAGATATATGTGCTTTTATTCCCCAATGTTTCACACGGCATTACATGCATGCACTAGTTATTGAAGCTACACTATATCCTTTAGCTGCATAACACAGTGCACTCCACATAACTCGAACTCGGTTAGATTGATTTTTGACTTAAGATTACTCTTTTCTCTAGGTCTCGGCTGACTTTGTATATCATGTAGTATACGATAACCCGCATAAGTCGACTTCTCTTAAGTCGAAGTTTATGTTTAGTAAATTCGGTTTCACCCTAGTGATTTGTATAGGATTTAGCTACTCTTATAGTCTAGATCGACGTTTTCGCACTGTGTTGTTTGTGCATATTTTAATGTGTGGATCGGGAAAGTGCAGAAACCAACAGATTTGACTTATCCGGAGTGCACAATGCGTAGTAAATTAATTAAAAGTGCGGACAAGCTCTAACTTACATTCCCCATACACGCATCAATGTGTTACACTTTTTGCATACTATTATGTTAATCTGATTTATCACTCTGTGGACGTAGGTACATGGAATGGATTCCCCTATCATAATTTTCCGAAGTTGTTTCTGATCGTTGGTATGAACATCATAAAGTTTCCTTTTCAATTTCGTTCTGTGTTTTATTTATACCTTTAGTTAGACTATTTTAATTACTCCCCACACGCGCAAACACAACGGTTTAAATGCATCACTGTACACATGGACTAGTGTATTTATTATAAGAGCCAATCACCAATACAATAATATTTACAACTCCACAAATTCATTGTACATTTTTAAAATGCTACTTAGCAATAAACTGTCTGCTACTACTACTACTACTACTACTACTACTACTACTACCACTACTACCACTACTACTACTAATACTACTACTACTACTACTAATACTACTACTACTACTACTACTACTACTACTACTACTACCACTACTACCACTACTACTACTAATACTACTACTACTACTACTACTAATACTAATACTACTACTACTACTACTACTACTACTACTACTACTACTAATACTACTACTACTAATAATAATAATACGCAATACATTATATTAGATACAGCACAATTATACTTCAGTTCGCTTTGACTTGTATAAGCTTCCATCGTAGACATTACGCAATCGCCAAAATGTCATCCTTCCGTTGGACATAAAATACAGATCTATCCCCACCTGGCGAGAACAGGCTGCAAAAGGCACTGCCTAGCCGTCATTTCGTATTTTCAACATGGCTGCCCCCATAACACAAAATTTACGTACTTTCACCGCTACTTTTCCAAACGTGTTTAAAGATTGTAACATTTAAATGGCTAATTCGTAGTTGGATCTAGGTTACAGTTGTATTGAAGGAGGATTTTTAGAAATTATTAAAAGTCACAATTGACATTTTGTATGTTTTGAATCGCTCTAAATAATTATATTTAGAAAATTCGATTCACACGGTTAACTTCAACGCAGTAGTCTCTGAAAGACATTTGTATATACACAGTCACAGCAAATCGTATAGTTTATATCTAGGAGCGCCGACATAATGTGCAGCACACTTTAAACTACACAACAGTCATGTCGTACTTGGACCCTGATGGGGACGCTACCCTTCACCGCCTGGAAGGAAGCACTGGTAACGAGAGGGGAGGTCTCGTTATCATGAAGAAGGGACCAGCTAAATCTTCTGACGAAAAGCATGTCTTTAAGGCCCCTGCCCCAAGGATGTCACTGCTCGGACTTGATCGGCTGGCAGCAGAGAAACGTAAGGAAGCCGAAGAGAAAGGTTCCTCCAAATCAAAGGTGATGTCATACAAAGGCGATTGGGAAGATGAAGAAATAGAAGATGAAAACCACGACAGGCACGGCCAGTACAGCCACAAAGACAGGTGAAGCTCAAACTATTGGTTTGTAATTTGTAATAGTAAATTCCTCCTGGCTCCGGTCGATTCCAACCTTATCAATTTGTAATTATCAATATCGGTCCAGTTAAGGTTATTTACGTGCTAATTAGTAATTCAATTTTACAGGGAGGGATTGCGACAAATTGATGCTGAGTGTTGTACTCAAGGCATTTTGTTTCTCATCATCACTACCCACATTTTACTATATCTTCACAACACGCATTGTGTTTGGCAATCCACACAACAAAACTTAATGCGTATTTATTCAAAAATACATTTACACCTAGAATCCTTGATGGTCCCTTGCTGTGATAATGTCTCTGACTTGCACATTCTTCTTCATGATTGATAATGACTCTGACTTGCACATCCTTGTTCATGATTGATAATGAACAATTCTGGCTTATTGCACTTTTGAGATCGGGTTCTCAAAAGTGATCTCTAAATTTATTATTACATATTTATGATCAAGTGACAACAAAGGTGTACTGTGTAGTGTGTGCATTGACTAAAGCAGTAGATTTTATTTGGACAGTCTGTCTTGTAACATGTTACAAAAATATTGTTGACTGTGTTGTCCCACCTTATTTCCACAAACACTGGGAACACCTCTCTCAGCTTGATAACATTTGCAACTGGCTGATTTCTGGTGTTTCTGTGCAGGCATTACCGTAGCGTGCAGGTTGACACACCGTCGCACCCAGGGGGCGTTAGTGAGGCTTTCAAGCAGCGGGTGAAAGAACGCAGGAACCGAGAACGTGGAGTCTATGTCTCGTCTAAAGACCGGGACCAACACAAAAGTAACAGAGGTATGTATTTCACCTGGACAACATCTTTTGAAATCTGCATTTTTGATTAGAAATTAGAAATTCTTTGTATATACTCATATAACATTTCTATAGCATTCCTATTCTGATGAAAGTTGTTATATACAGTGCTATGAAATTCAACAATATAAAACAAAATCTACTTTTTTCTGGAATCTGCCTATCATCAAAAGTATTTTGTCTTTGAATATACTTGGTATAAGTTCATCATTCAATTTTATACTTATAAATTGAGCACAAGAAAATATGTACTTAACCAACATTTTCCATTCAAAGCAAATCCTTATTAAAAGCAGGATATGGGTAATGTCTGCAATATTCCTTCCAAAATAAAACAGTCTAACGAATACTGGAAATCTGTACATAATTGTATATTGATCTGCACATTTCAGGCCTTGACAAGCACACTCAAAGTGATATTTTATTTCTGTTCAATGGTAAATGATGGTAAATCAACGGCTGAGGGATTCTATCAGCAGCATGTTTATTATTTTAACCATGCTATAGCACCCTGTTCACGGAGCACAGAACTTTCCTGTCCTGTATGATCGTGTTTTGTGTCAGAAGGTTGGGACAGACGGAGAGAGCGTGAGAGTGGACGAGACAAAGGACGGTCAGACAGGAGTAGCCGCAGCTACAGGGACTGGGATGTCACTCCCTCGAGGTCAGAGCCAGGCACACCAAGGTCGGAGCCAGGCACCCCAAGAGCAAAAGTGAAAGGTTTGCCGTTTTGTGCGACTTGGGTTCATATGATAATTATACACAATTAGTTGTAATCTATTGATGTTTATATAGCTCTATCATCTTTTGCTATTTATTCTTATATTTAAATTTGTTTTATTTGTGCTTTTTGTTTCTCGCTTTATGAAATAATAATTATTGTAACACATGTATGATTGATCTGCTATTCATAGATACACCGTCGAGGACAGGGTGGGAAGATGATGATTCAACCCCCCTGAGGAGGTCAGCATGGGACTTACCAACCCCCTCCGACAGTGGCCGCGACAGAAGTGACCGCAGCATCCGCAGTGACCGCAGTGTGCGCAGTAGTCATGGTGACCGCAGTGACTGGTCACGCCGAGACCACAACCGATCAAGTAACAGGTATTGTAACAAGTAACATTTGTTACAAGTAACATGTGTTGTAACAAGCAACAGGTATTGTATTGTAATAAGTAACATGTGTTGTAACAAGTAACATGTAACGTGTTGTTATATGTAACATGTGTTGTTACATGTAACAAGTATTGTAACTTGTATTGTAAACAATAACAGGTATTGTAAAACAAATAACAGGTATTGTAACAAGTAACATGTCGTGTAACAAGTAATGTGTAGTGCAACAAGTAACACGTAGTGTAGCAGGTATTGTAACAAGTAACATGTACTACGACAAGTAACAGGTATTTTTTTGGACTGAAATTATGAGATCATAGTGTGCACACATTACAAGATGAAGCTTCCTTTGTTTTAGACGGAACCGTCTGAAGGAGACTCCCCTGCCCACTCCGTCTTACAAGTACAACGAGTGGATGGACAACAGGAAACACCTCAAGTACACCCCACGACCTCATCACGGCAAAGAGAAGGGTAAGTACACACCACAACCTCACCATGGCAAGGGGAATGGTAAGTACACTCCACGACCTCACCACGGCAAGGAGAAGGGTAAGTACACCCCACAACCTCACCATGGCAAGGAGAATGGTAAGTACACCCCACGACCTCATCACGGCAAGGAGAAGGGTAAGTACACACCACAACCTCACCATGGCAAGGGGAATGGTAAGTACACTCCACGACCTCACCACGGCAAGGAGAAGGGTAAGTACACCCCACAACCTCACCATGGCAAGGAGAATGGTAAGTACACTCCACGACCTCACCATGGCAAGGAGAAGGGTAAGTACACCTAAAACCTCACCACGGCAAGGAGAAGGGTAAGTTCACCCCACAACCTCACGATGGCAAGGAGAATGGTAAGTACACGCCACGACCTCACGATGGCAAGGAGAAGGGTAAGTACACCCCATGAACTCACCACGACAAGGAGAAGGGTAAGAACACCCCACAACCTTACCACGGCAAGGAGAAGGGTAAATACACCCCACGACATCACCACAGCAAGGAGAAAGGTAAGTACACCCGACGACCTCACCATGGCAAGGAGAAGGGTAAGTACACCCCGCGACCTCACCACGACAAGAAGGGTAAGTACACCCAGCGACCTCACCACGACAAGGAGAAAGGTAAATACCCCCACGACCTCACCATGGCATAGAGAATGGTAAGTACACCCCATGACCTCACTGCGACAAGGAAAAGGGTAAGTACACCCACGACCTCACCATGGCAATGAGAAGGGTAAGTACACCCCACGACCTCCCTGCGGCGAGGAGAAGGGTAAATACACCGATGACATCAACGCGGCAAAAAGAAGGGTATGTACACTCCATGAACTCACCGTGGCAAGGACAAAGGTAAGTACACCCCACGACCTCACCGTGGCAAGGAGAAGGGTAAGTACACCCTAAAACCTCATCACGGCAAGGAGAAGCGTAAGTACACCCCACAACCTCACCACGGCAAGGAGAAGGGTAAGTATATGATCAGATTTCCCCACGGCAAAGAACAAGGTAAGCTGCACTTTGCAACATGTTCACACAAATTGTGAACTACTTCAAAGTAGAACTGGTAGAATTCGTTATTAATGTCTTGAGCACACCAGGTATTGCTAGTTTAGATGAGCTCCTGCCAATGTACTAACATCTGTTTTATGTCGTCTTCCTGCATGAATATCACTGTCCGATTACGACTTTAAAAATTTGCTTCTAATTTTACCAAAACTCTGTGTGATCCCAAAATTATTCCCCAAGATGGTGATAACTTATACTTACCCATTTAGCCTACAAATAAAATGTATAGTTATGTCAATTTCAATGTACGTTAAAAATGACAGCATTAACATCTGCGTATATTTACCATTGAAACGGCGAAACCGAGGCATGATGAAGGGAGCACTCCGTGGTGAAGACGTTGGCCAAACAAAATTGTTTTAGACAAATTCAGCTATGAATAATCAGGTTTGTAAAAGTACAATTGATTAATAATACAACGTGGATCATTTGCATGTTAAGTTATAGAAATAAAAACCTACCAGATATTTTCACCTTACATAATGTGACTATTTGCACTAGCTTGTCTTCACGACAACCCAATTTCGCTGTTTTTAAATTTTAAGTACTTCCCTCAAAACAACTTTTCAAACAATTTCTTTGCACAAGTTTGATTAAATATATGTTAGACATTTAGAATATGAATATCTTGGGGAATAGGTTGTCCAGGTTTTTTGTTAAAATGATGTTTTCATATTATCTTCTGCAAAATTAGGGACAACCACTATTGGGAGCATTAGTTGTACATCATTGCCCTCAACTTATTTGGTTTCTGATCGTCAAGGTAATCTGCCATCCTGTCTATACACAACACAATACTGTGCAATATTTACCATGGGACCCAACCGATGCAGCAGTATTTAGATGGCTAATGCCACTTCTAAAGCCTGATAGTAACATACAAGTTCCTCAGGTGACCAGTCAGAGATGTGCAGCTGAACACACAGTGGGCTGTTTGCTTCGTTTGATTGCAGTAGACGCTTTCTTGCAGTTGTTGTGTGTAGCCCGCCAAGGGCCATTGCTAGGATACCAGACCGGATGTCACGTAATCGCTAATCGCCCCAATGTTTCAGAGAACTTCCCATCACACGAGAGTGAGGAAGAGAGACAGCTGTGGGAGGAGGAGCAGAAACGACTGGACCGCGAGTGGTACGCCATGGACGAAGGCTACGACGACACACACAACCCGTTCGCGGACACCTCTGAGGAGTACACTCGCAAGAAGGAGGAGGAGCTTGAGAAGAAGAAGAAGAAGAAAATGTCCGCGCGACAGAGGCAGATCAACAAAGTAAGGGCAAGGGGAGGCGTCATGTTGGGGGGGTATTTCATGTGTAATCCTGGTTATACGGAGCAAACGTGTGTGCCGAAGGGATTATCTGAGAATGTTGATGTCCAATATTGGACAAAATTACTTTCATTTGGGGGAGGAGGGTCAGAGGCAGTTTTATCTGGCATCATACATTGATATTTTATGCCTTGTATATATTTATATCATCATATCAATGTTTACAAACTTTCGTTTTGGGGTGGGGGCCAGACATTAGTAATTTAGTCTGATATATCAGACAACGACGTTTCAATGACGGGATGATCCCTAAGGTGGGGTATATATTGGGATGATTGCAAAAAATATACTAGTATCATTATTTAATTAAATTTTCTTCTCATCACAACTGTTAGGTTTAACATCCTACAAAGTTTAGCCGTCATTGGGAAGTGAATCATGGGATTTCTGCTGTACCTCTGCTTGCTAGATAGTTTGGCATACAGGCTTTCTCACGCATGGGTATGTCGATAATCACCTTGTCTTGGATCATGGTTGGAATAATTTTCCATGTCCAGTCTGTAAAACAATTGTTTCTGTCAGCATGATATGTTATAGCTCACTTGTTCTCAATACAATTACCAAACTCACAGCAAAAAGGTATAATTACTTAGAGTACAATTGAATGTACTAAATGAAATAGTCAACGTTGCAACACACCAGGGGGCGTAAACATAAGTTCACACTTCAACTTTCCAACTAAACATTAATGTAATATATACAATTTAACATGTAAGTATAGATAAATGTGTGTGTTTGTATATAGATATATATATATCAAAATGACCAGTTGAATTGATTATATATTTATACCATAGTGTTGTATTGCAGTTGTATGAAGTTGGAAATAAATTTGATTTGCCTGTTGTTAATTGTTTTCTTTGTTCTCGAGTGATTATTTCTGATGTTCTCTTTTCTCCACCAGGACAATGAGATGTGGGAGGTGAACCGGATGCTGCGGAGTGGGGCGATTCAACGCACCAACTTTGAGGAGGACTTTGAGGAAGATAACGAGGCTCGAGTCCATCTCCTCGTACACAACCTCGTTCCTCCATTCCTCGATGGTCGTATCGTTTTCACCAAGCAGCCAGAGCCGGTCGTACCAGTGAGGGTATGTAGCTAGGTTAGGTTCTCCCTGTAGTACTGCTTGACCTGGGTTCTGTTGTTGTAGTGAGGCAGCTAGAGCTGGTCGTACTAGTGAGGGTATGTAGTGAGACAGCCAGAGCCGGTTGTTCCAGTGAGTGAGGGTATGTTACATAATTTCGCATTAAGTTCTTATTGTATTATACATTTTTATATGTAAAATAATTATTGTATTGTAGCGATCATGCTTTACCAATGCTGTATTTTAAGCGCCTTTGAAAAGGTGTTTTTATACCCGGAGATAAGGTGCTATATAAATAAAAATTACTGTTATTATTATGTAGTGAGGCAGCTGGTCGTACCAGTGAGGGTATGTAGCCAGAGCCGGTCGTTCCAGTGAGGGTATGTAGATAGGCAGCCAGAGCCTGTTGTACCAGTGAGAGTATGTAGCTAGGCTGCCAGAACCGGTCGTTCCAGTGAGGGTGCTTAGCTAGGCAGACAGAGCTGGTCGTTCCAGTGAGGGTATGTAGCAAGGCTTTCTTTTACATTATTATTATTGATGACATTTGTTTCTATGATTCCATCCACAAAATGTTACTTGACAGTTTTTTATTTAAAGTTAATTATTAAATATACAGTTAAATAAAATATAAAAATTACAGTACCTGATATGACATCATTCAATGTTGCAGTACCTGACATGACATCATTCAATGTTGCAGTACCTGATATGACATCATTCAATGTTGCAGTACCTGACATGACATCATTCAATGTTCAGTACCTGATATGACATTCAATGTTGCAGTACCTGACATGACATCATTCAATGTTGCAGTACCTGATATGACATCATTCAATGTTGCAGTACCTGACATGACATCATTGTATGTCGCAGGACTTGACACGTCATGAAGACATGATGTTATACTGTGTTGCAGGACCCGACGTCTGACATGGCGATCACGGCGCGCAAGGGAAGCGCAGTGGTAAAACAGGCGCGGGAACAGAAAGAGAGGAAGAAAGCCCAAGTGAAGCACTGGGAGTTGGCCGGGACAAAGTTAGGGGAGATCATGGGCGTCAAAAAGGAAGATGAAAAGGTACCTTCATTCAGTCTTGTCGTTGATAGAGAGACGCAGTTGTCTGAAAACATGAGTTTCTTGTAAAGTCAATTTTTCAACACTTTCCAAGTCAGTTCAAATCAAGACATATTTATTTCCAACATCACATGACAACAGCATTACAACACATTGTTAATAAGTTAAACCAGTCAGTTAGATACAAATGCAACTATGTGACAGGGTGACATGTAACATGACTGTAGATACGAATGTGACTATATGTGACAGAAAGACATGTGACATGACCGTAGATATGAATGTAACTGTGTGACAGGGTGACGTGACCATAAATATGAATGCATCTGTATGTGATAGGGTGACGCGACCAATGAGAAAGGCGAAGTGGACTTCAAGGCAGAACACAAGTACGCTGAGCACATGGACACTGAAGAATCTCAGGCCGTCAGTGAGTTTGCCATAAAGAAGACCATTAAACAACAGCGCGAGTTCCTGCCAATATACGCAGTCAAGGAAGAGGTAAGAACTCTAGCTAGAAGACGTCTTTGTTGTCCACTTTATTTATTCACTGCACCTAAAGGATGAATGAATGAACATTTATTCAACAGTGACAACATAGTATGTACAGTTTTATAGCATGGTAAAGCTAAAGGGACATGGTTGGAGTCATGTGACATGGCTGGAGTCATGTGACATAGATGCTATATTCTTCTCAAACTAAATAAATACAGTACAAATAAAAATAAAGTACAAACTAAAAGTCACAATTCTTTTATAAACTTACTACAGTGATGCTTGTGCTATAAACTTACTACAGTGATGCTTGTGCTATAAACTTACTACAGTGATGCTTGTGCTATAAACTTACTACAGTGATGCTTGTGCTATAAACTTACTACAGTGATGCTTGTGCTATAAACTTACTACAGTGATGCTAGTGCTATAAACTTACTACAGTGATGCTTGTGCTATAAACTTACTACAGTGATGCTTGTGCTATAAACTTACTACAGTGATGCTTGTGCTATAAACTTACTACAGTGATGCTAGTGCTATAAACTTACTACAGTGATGCTTGTGCTATAAACTTACTACAGTGATGCTTGTGCTATAAACTTACTACGGTGATGCTTCTGCTATAAACTTACTACGGTGATGCTTGTGCTATAAACTTACTACGGTGATGCTTGTGCTATAAACTTACTACGGTGATGCTTGTGCTATAAACTTACTACGGTGATGCTTGTGCTATAAACTTACTACGGTGATGCTTGTGCTATAAACTTACTACGGTTATGCTTGTGCTATAAACTTACTACGGTTATGCTTCTGCTATAAACTTACTACAGTGATGCTCATGCTATTAACAAATTTGCTTAATTTAAATCACTTAAAAGTTTGCAAATAAGTAAGTAACAAAAACATTGTGTTACACTTTGCAGGCAGCTGATTTAGTTGATGTGTTAAAGTGTTCTGTTTGATGCCTTTGACAATGTATGATAGTAGTCTGATATTATGTCTATACGCGCATGCATGCATGCACACACACACACACACCTGAGTACAAGAAGTAACACAGTGGTTTCCTGTTGTTTGATAGATTTCTAAACGTGGAAAATCACACCATTAGAATCATCCATCAAAGGCCACACCCACCTAATGCAACCAGTGATTGCACGCAAACCATAGTTTATTTTATCACTGATTGAGTTTTTTTCAGCTGTTGAAGATCATTCGTGAGAATAGCATCGTCATCATTGTTGGAGAGACCGGTTCTGGCAAAACTACCCAACTAACACAGGTGAGTCTAACTCTTTCCCAGGTAAATCGTTTGCAGTCGAATCCAACACCCATGCATCATTTGGTGGTTTTGATTGAAATAATCTGGGAGCATTGCCCTTAAATTTTTTAGTCATGTATAAATTAGTAGTACCAGGTAGTAAGAAAGTAGAGTTGACAATGAGCTATTATTGTTATTATCCAACAATTATTTAACTTCTAAAGTAGATATGGAGATAGTATTGATGTCATAGCACTGATTTCACAGAGATAGCTGGCCATTCTATTGATTTGATTTGTTATTTGTTGATTGTAGCGGTTTTTGTACAGTATTGACAAGCATATTTGTGAAAGAGTTCGATATCTTTCAGGTGTTTTGCTTGACGTATATTTTTAAATTGAAACAAAAATATTCCTGTCACAAAACACAACCAGCAGCCATCTTGAAAATTACGTTGTTTTTTCATTGTTCTCCATGAGAGAACCTCCTGGTGTGACTCTTGGTACGCCCTTGTAGTCAGACCTGGGTTCTATTCCTATTTGTGAATTCAATTCCAATTCATGTGTACTTACCAAGGATAAATTCAATGTAGTTTACAAATTCATTTTGCAATATATGACTTATGTTTATCAAATCGTTACCAAAAATTTATTCATAAAAATCTTTCAGACCCCGCTCTCCACAGAACACAACTGAACCCAGGTTGTACATGACCTGGGTTCTCTTGTGACTCTTTGTTCTCCCTGTACTACCTCCATTGACTGGTTCGGATATCTTTGTTTCGGCTCTATGCAAAGTATCCTGGATAAAATTGCATTGATTTGCATAGCGCGAAATTCAATTTAAGCAAACTGACAAGAGAAACTGTGACGACATCAGTAAAAGTGAGTTTGACATAGCACAAGCAACTCATAATTACCTGAAATAAATCAGCATTCCAATCACTATCCAAACAAACCATTTTTGCTGTACATTCCTCTGTTTACATTTCGAAAAAAATTCTCCCCACGATTTCATGTTTGCACATGCGCAGTCGCAAAAATTGGTGATCTCCGAACAGGTCAGTGATCTGGGAACTATTGTTGGTGTCTTTGTTCTTCCTGTAGTACCTCCATAATATGGGCTCTACTGTGACTGTTTGTTTGCAGTACCTCCAGGAGGATGGGTACACGACGTACGGCATGGTAGGCTGTACTCAGCCCCGGCGCGTCGCTGCCATGTCAGTCGCCAAGCGAGTCTCAGAGGAGATGGGTGTAACACTCGGAGACGATGTCGGATACGCAATTCGATTTGAGGACTGCACCTCTGAGGTAAACAATGGCAGTCTTGTTACATTGCTTGATATAGCTTGTAGCTGATAAGTTTAACTTCCATTTTGAGTGTAGTCATCTGACTATAGTCGAGCTTGTATGTATGTATGTATGTGTATAGGGATATGTGCTATTTAGTAATTCTTATGATTGCAAAGTATTATAATTATTATTAATGTTATCACAATGTTTTCCTCCAAGATGATTTGCATCTCCAGTGCCTAACTTTCACGGAATAATCTGTGATCCATCAGAAGAAAAGTAACTTTGTCGTTAGTTAAGGGTCTTTACCTGCTTTAGGGTTTGTACTGTATGTTAGACATGTACTTTCTGTGATTGAATCACAGACTCTCTCTCTCCCTCCCTCCATCCATCCCATTCTTCCCTCCCTCCTTCCTCTCTCCCTTCCTCCTTCCCTCCTCCACCCCTCCATCCCACCCTTTCTCCTTCCCTCCCTTCCTCCATCCCTCCCTTCCTCCACCCCTCCATCCCTTCCCTTCCTCCATCCCTCCCTTCCTCCTTCCCTCCCTCCCCTAACTCAAATCCCATTAAAGTGAACACTTGAAAATCTGACTTTAATATGAGCACAACTAAATAATGGCTAGGATCTCCAACGATGTACTTAACAAGTTTGTGGGCCTTCAGGCCATCAGACGTTTAGTCCCACATCTTGCACCATGAGTGCTTGTGTTTCACAAAAAGTACAATATATTGTTTCAACGTGTACACTTGCATGTGTGCTTACACGCGCACACGTGTACATGACACATGAAGCACATCAACACAGCAAACATCACAAACAATTAAAGACAATTAAGTGTTGACATAAACATTTTTTTTTTTTTTTAACTTATGATTAGATACAGAAAGAATATATGTTATGTTTTCTTTGGGTGGCTCCTACAATAGGGACCAGTTTTGATCTTAGTAGGAATCTCCCTTATTATATTGTATATTTAACAGGTCAAAATGTGTGTGTAATCCTGTATAATTTGTACCGCTTTGCAATGCTGTTGGGAAAAATTAAAGTATCCTTTTCGGTTTTCCTTACAGAAGACCAGTTGCACAGCGTAAATTGTGGAATTATTAATTTATTGAATTCTGGTCAAACTATTGTCTTTGTGGAAATGGAAATATACAGGAGGCCGTAATATAATATGAATTCAAGCAATAGGGGTATTGTCAATAAAGCTTGGGTGTTTTGTTTACCATTTGAACAGGGTCGTATATTCCAAATTGCGAACGTAACACGAATGTTGTTACGCGCTTACGAAACCAAATTTGGCAAGCACTATACCTTCAACATAGTTATTAGTCTTAAGAACATTATATTAAATAATAAATTAAAACCTAGGAACAGATTGCCTCCTTTTAAAAAGTTATTGGGCCTTCAGATATTTAGCCCCCAGATCCTACAACATTTGTGTTTGTGTTACAGAAGACCCTGATCAAGTACATGACGGACGGCATCCTGCTGCGTGAGTCATTGCGAGAGTCGGACCTCGACAATTACAGCGCCATCATCATGGACGAGGCGCACGAGAGATCCCTCAACACCGACGTCCTCTTTGGGCTTCTCAGAGAGGTAAACAGATCTCTTATTAATCTTTTCAAGTGCCTGGAGTGCAATGACGCTGTGGGTAGGATATTGTACTCTCAATTGAGAGAACCCGCCTTCGAATCTTGTGCTGCCGAGTCGAACCTTGGGCAAGTTCGTTCACTCTACGTTGCTCCACTTCTCTCATCTGTATGGATGAGTACCTGGCTATAGACAGTGGTTGATATTTGTGTATGAGTAGTCTTCGTGCATTAATTGCAGCATGGCAGAATACTTCCCAGAGAAGTCGATGGTGTTCAATTGAACAGGTCTGCCAGGGAGTAAATTGTAAAGCGCTTTGAACAGTCCTAAGGACTGGATATTGCCCTATATTACAACTTACCTTTACCTTTAATAAGAGGTGGTCTGTTCCTGTTTTTTTATTCGAAATGTTCAAATTGTAAACATTACATCCAGTTTCAGAAAGGCTTCATTGACAATATGGCAGAGGCAGGCCGGGTTAACTGCAGTACTCTTTGATATTCAAAAAATTTGCATTTTCCCACATTCAACGCAACCAATTCAGCGGACTTCCTGTTGCAAATTACTATCCTGGCTGATACTGCGTTGCAGAACAGACTGCCTCACTTTAAGACTCGCATTTTTGCTACTGCATCCATTTTAATTATAGCTGCAACATTTTAGCCTAAGTACTTGATATCTAAATTTATACGTAAATTCCTGAACTTTTTGGAGATGTATTGTTGTTGAAGTTTTGCAGTCTGCTATGTTCGTCTTATATGGAATACACCATCTGTTTCTAGGTGATTTCTCGACGGCTGGACCTGAAACTCATCGTGACGTCAGCAACAATGGATTCTGACAAGTTTTCGCATTTTTTTGGCAACGTTCCCGTGTTCAAGATTCCTGGCCGTACATTCCCTGTTGACATCTTCTTCAGCAAGAATCCCGTTGAGGACTACGTAGACTCTGCTGTCAAACAGGCACTCCAGGTGCACTTGAGTGGCGTGCCAGGTAAAGGCCAACATCACAGTAATCCAGGCCCTTCACCAGAAATAATTTCTAGGCATTCTTGAATTATTCAAAAGTGTGCCTGTTCGTGTGTGAGCAGCTTGCGTGGCAGGCAGTCACATCAGTCACAGGCAGTACTGGCCAGTCACATCAGTCACAGGCAATATTGGCCAGTCACATCAGTCACAGGCAGTATTGGCCAGTTACATCAGTCACAGGCAGTATTGGCCAGTCACATCAGTCACATGCAGTATTGGCCAGTCACATCAGTCAGCAGGCAGTATTAGCCAGTCACATCAGTCACAGGCAGTATTGGCCAGTCACATCAGTCACAGGCAGTATTGGCCAGTCACATCAGTCACAGGCAGTATTGGTCAGTCACAGGCAGTATTGGCCAGTCACATCAGTCAGCAGGCAGTATTGGCCAGTCACATCAGTCACAGGCAGTATTGGCCAGTCACATCAGTCACAGGCAGTATTGGCCAGTCACATCAGTCACAGGCAGTATTGGCCAGTCACATCAGTCAGCAGGCAGTATTGGCCAGTCACATCAGTCACAGGCAGTATTGGCCAGTCACATCAGTCACAGGCAGTATTGGCCAGTCACAGGCAGTATTGGCCAGTCACATCAGTCAGCAGGCAGTATTGGCCAGTCACATCAGTCACAGGCAGTATTGGCCAGTCACATCAGTCAGCAGGCAGTATTGGCCAGTCACATCAGTCACAGGCAGTATTGGCCAGTCACATCAGTCACAGGCAGTATTGGCCAGTCACATCAGTCAGCAGGCAGTATTGGCCAGTCACATCAGTCACAGGCAGTATTGGCCAGTCACATCAGTCACAGACAGTATTGGCCAGTCACATCAGTCACAGGCAGTATTGGCCAATCACAGGCAATATTGGCCAGTCACATCAGTCACAGGCAGTATTGGCCAGTCACATCAGTCACAGGCAGTATTGGCCAGTCACATCAGTCACAGGCAGTATTGGCCAGTCACATCAGTCACAGACAGTATTGGCCAGTCACATCAGTCACAGGCAGTATTGGCCAATCACAGGCAGTATTGGCCAGTCACATCAGTCACAGGCAGTATTGGCCAGTCACAGGCAGTATTGGCCAGTCACATCAGTCACAGGCAGTATTGGCCAGTCACATCAGTCACAGGCAGTATTGGCCAGTTTTGATTTTTCAATGACAAACCTATGTTATTTGAACCATTTATTGAATTAATACTGATCCACTCGATTGGTTTCATCTCTCTGTATGTAGTGTCATCTCTCTGTATATAGTGTCATCTGTCTGTATGTAGTGTCAGCTGTCTGTATGTAGTATCAGCTGTCTGTATATAGTGTCATCTCTCTGTATATAGTGTAATTTGTCTGTATGTAGTGTCATATGTCTGTATGTAGTGTCATCTGTCTTTATGTAGTGTCATCTGTCTGTATGTAGTGTCATCTGTCTGTATGTAGTGTTATCTCTCTGTATGTAATGTCATCTGTCTGTATGTAATGTCATCTGTCTGTATGTAGTGTCATCCCTATGTATGTAGTGTCATATCTCTGTATGTAGTGTCATCTGTCTGTATGTAGTGTCATCTGTCTGTACGTAGTGTCATATGTCTGTATACAGTGTCATCTGTCTGTATGTAGTGTCATCTCTCCGTATGTAGTGTCATCTCCGTATGTAGTGTCATCTCTCTGTATGTCGTGTCATCTGTCTGTATGTTGTGTCATATCTCTGTATGTAGTGTCATATGTCTGTATGTAGTGTCATATGTCTGTATGTAGTGTCATCTGTCTGTATGTAGTGTCATTTGTCTGCTTGTAGTGTCATCTGTCTGTATGTAGTGTCATATGTCTGCTTGTAGTGTCATCTGTCTGTATGTAGTGTCATCTGTCTGTATGCAGTGTCATCTCTCTGTATGTATTGTCATCTCTCCGTATGAGGTGTCATCTCTCTGTATGTAGTGTCATCTCTCTGTATGTAGTGTCATCTCTCTGTATATAGTGTCATCTCTCCGCATGTAGTGTCATCCCTCTGCATGTAGTGTCATCAGGAGGATGGGCATTTTTTCTATCTATCTTGTCAAGGCAATATTTCACTGATAGGTGTGGACAGTATTTTCTGGAAACACGCTAATTGTTTTGAAAATATGGTAAATTACCTTTCCGAGTCCTATGTTGCTCAGAACGGAGCTTCATCAGCGTTGGTCTGCGCCACTCTCGGTCGTCATGTGACTATGTTGGTAACTGTCACATTACAACACTTCCAGGAAGATCGCGGGAAGGTTGTATCCGGAATCCCTGTTGATTTCTGGTTGCCTCTCTCTGATTTCAATCGCCTCACTGATTTTTCTTCTCCAGAAGTTGTTTTCTCTAGAGAGTACCTTTGCGCCTTTAGCCGAGATGTTGTTGCCCTCATTCACTCTGTGTTCACCTACTGCTGTGAGTGGACCCCTGGTGTTTCTGTGTTCTTTAAGTCGGGCTCCTAGTGCTCTGCTGGTTTCGCCTACATAGGTCTGATGACAGTCCGGACATCCTATCTCATATTTTACTCCACACATGTTGTTCTTGGGGGTTTTGTCCTTGAGGTTCACTACGATGGATCTTATGGTGTTGTAAGGTTTGTGGTACGACCCCACTCCATGTTCCGGGAAAATGGTGGTCAATTTCACTGACAGGTTACCAAGAGTGGCGCAGAGCAACATAGGACTCTGAAAGGTAACTTACCATATTTTCAAAACTATGAATGTAACCGAGTCCGGAAGCAATTTACATGCTAATACGCTAATTGTTGTTTCAGGTGACATGCTGATTTTCATGCCAGGCCAGGAAGACATTGAAGTGACTTGTGATCTCATAACAGGTGAGTTAATTTAGAAGACAACTGAGAAAATGTCACAAGCTGATGTCATCCTTTTATGACATTTTAGATTGTTGTGTTTTACGGTTAATTTTTATTGTAATAAAACTTGATTTCGTAGCTGAACATTCTAAAGAAAAGTTGATGTGATGACATGGATAATTCTGTGAGACAAAACATGTTTATAACATGTCAGTTGTGGAGTAGAACAATCCATTTTGCAATTCTGACAACGAGTACCCATGTACACCTATAGTGAAATGATTACACACATGGACGTATATGCCTGCAGATAAAAATTTAGAGAAAACCATGTCTGTTTGTGCCTAACACAAGGTGATGATGGTAATGTTGCAGAGAGACTGGGGCAGTTAGATGAAGCGCCTCCTCTCGCTCTTCTTCCAATCTACTCTCAGTTGCCTAGCGACCTGCAGGCGAAGATCTTCCAGAAGGCACCAGGAGGCGTGCGCAAGTGTGTCGTTGCAACAAACATTGCAGAGACATCTCTCACAGGTCAGAGGTCAATCACCTCTAGCAGGTCAGATATCACTAGTAGGTCAGGCATATCTAAGAGGTCAGAGGTAAAACTTCGATGTCAAATATCTACCAGGTCAAGGGGTCAAACAGCAGGTCAGAGGTCAAACATCTCTTGCAGGTCGAGGCCAAAGATTCCTATGAAGTCAGTGTTGAGACCTCGCAATGTTTTGATTGTAGAAGTTGTATATCCGTATTGTATCAGTGTAAATTATATTTTATAGATAATATATATTATATATATATATATATTATTTATAACAAATTTTATACCTTGTCATAAGAATATATGTATGTAGGTGTGTGCGTGCATGTCTGTCTATGACAGTAGTGTGTGTGTGTGTTTGTGTGTGCAGAAAATGTGTTAATGCATGGGGTGGGGTGTCTGTGGTGCATGCATGTGTGTGTGGATGTGTGAATGTATTTGTTTGCATGCATGTATGTATGGTGTGTGTACATGTGCATGCGTGCGTGCGTGGCATGTGCATGGTGTGTCTACACATACATACATGCGTGCGTGGTGTCTGCATAGTGTGTCTATACATGCACTAAATGTCAACAGTGTTGTCTTGGTGACAGTTGATGGCATCCAGGTGGTAGTTGACGCTGGCTACTGCAAACTGAAAGTGTTCAACCCCAAGATAGGCATGGACGCCTTGCAGATCTTCCCTATCAGTCAGGTGAGGGCAGCTCCAGTCATCTGTATCCATGCACGTATGCTTTCACGCATGCACATCAGGATGCGTGTGCGTAATGCAGTTTAATTGTATACTTTCAATGTATGACAATGATATCTGTAAGTACCCATGATGTTTTTTTAAAGAATACTTGGCTGTATTTTATCAGTATATGGCTGCAGTAAGTAGTGGGAAGATGTAAAAAGTATATATTCTTTGAGCAGTAATTTCAGCATAGCAGAATTCTTCCCAGAGAAGTCGAGATGGTATTCAAATGAATTCAAATTGGTATTCAAAAAGGTGTTCTAGGAGGTGAATTATGAAGAGATTTGACCAGTCCAATGACTGTATGCTGTATTAGAAGTAAGAACTAACATTTTTATAATAATGACATAACATTTTTATATTTAAATACAACTTTTAAAATTTGTTTCAGGCGAATGCAAACCAGAGGTCAGGGAGAGCCGGAAGAACGGGATCGGGGTAGGAAGACTCTGTTTCCCCAACCTAACATCGCATTTATCACATAGACACCCTCAATGTGTCCATGTAATTACGTTCATGCACATCATAGCTTTATCTAGAGACCCGTCTACCCATCTTTTGGACGGGTATCAACTTCTTTTCTCTGCAGACATTTCTGAATGCTTATTTAGCCAGCAAACAGCAAGGGCATTTTTGCATCTACGCCATGGCGGACAAACATGCAGTTGATGAACAAGAGGCTATTTTTGTTGTGCTCACATCAGACGTTTACAGCTGTGCTGTGTCGAAATTCACAATGTGGCAGCACAAAATGTATTTTACACACATCTAAATGCTATTAAAATGTCATATAATACTGATAGAAATACACATTTAAAATGAAAGACTTATAGTGGTCGAGTGGTTAGAGTAGTGAACTGTCAATCAGAGGAACCGGGGTTCAAATCCCGGTGCCGAATGCTCGGTGGTTTGGCACTGGTATCGGCCACCATGTCGGAACTTGGGTAATTTCATTCACCCTATATTGGTCCCTTCTGTCTGGTGTCTGTGCCAGGCAAAGTAAAAGACCCACACAGGGAAATGGAAAAAACCTGCTGTGGACTCGCTGAGCTATGATCCCATTCTCTAAAGTCTCAGTACCAACATTGATTTTCAAAATGTTTAAGTTGGTTGGGGAAATGGAAGAATAATTGATACTTTGTTGCGTTACAGCCTGTGTTACCGTCTCTACACAAATCGTCAGTACAAGGAGGAGCTGCTGATTACAACCGTCCCTGAGATACAGAGAACCAACCTCGCCAATGTTGTACTTCTACTCAAGTCTCTCGGCGTCCAAGACCTCCTACAGTTCCACTTCATGGACCCACCCCCTCAGGTACACTTCTACAGTTCCACTTCATGGACCCACCCCCTCAGGTACACTTCTACAGTTCCACTTCATGGACCCACCCCCTCAGGTACACTTCTACAGTTCCACTTCATGAACTGACTCCCTCAGGTACACTTCTACATTTCCACTTCTACAGTTCCACTTCATGAACCGACTCCTCAGGTACACATCTACAGTTCCACTTCATGGACTCACCCCTCAGGTACACTTCTACAGTTCCACTTCATGGACCCACCCCCTCAGGTACACTTCTACAGTTCCACTTCATGAACCGACTCCCTCAGGTACACTTCTACAGTGCCACTTCATGAACCGACTCCTCAGGTACACTTCTACAGTTCCACTTCATGGACCCACCCCCTCAGGTACACATCTACAGTTCCACTTCATGGACCCACCCCCTCAGGTACACTTCTACAGTTCCACTTCATGGACCCACTCCCTCAGGTACACTTCTACAGTTCCACTTCATGGACCCACCCCCTCAGGTACACTTCTACAGTGCCACTCCATGAACCGACTCCTCAGGTACACATCTACAGTTCCACTTCATGGACCCACCCCCTCAGGTACACTTCTACAGTTCCACTTCATGGACCCACTCCCTCAGGTACACTTCTACAGTTCCACTTCATGGACCCACCCCCTCAGGTACACTTCTACAGTTCCACTTCATGGACCCACCCCCTCAGGTACACTTCTACAGTGCCACTTCATGAACCGACTCCCTCAGGTACACTTCTACAGTGCCACTTCATGAACCGACTCCTCAGGTACACTTCTACAGTTCCACTTCATGGACCCACCCCCTCAGGTACACTTCTACAGTTCCACTTCATGGACCCACTCCCTCAGGTACACTTCTACAGTTCCACTTCATGGACCCACCCCCTCAGGTACACATCTACAGTTCCACTTCATGGACCCACCCCCTCAGGTACACTTCTACAGTTCCACTTCATGGACCCACTCCCTCAGGTACACTTCTACAGTTCCACTTCATGGACCCACCCCCTCAGGTACACTTCTACAGTGCCACTTCATGAACCGACTCCTCAGGTACACATCTACAGTTCCACTTCATGGACCCACCCCCTCAGGTACACTTCTACAGTTCCACTTCATGGACCCACTCCCTCAGGTACACTTCTACAGTTCCACTTCATGGACCCCACCCCCTCAGGTACACTTCTACAGTTCCACTTCATGGACCCACCCCCTCAGGTACACTTCTACAGTGCCACTTCATGAACCGACTCCCTCAGGTACACTTCTACAGTGCCACTTCATGAACCGACTCCTCAGGTACACATCTACAGTTCCACTTCATGGACCCACCCCCTCAGGTACACTTCTACAGTTCCACTTCATGGACCCACTCCCTCAGGTACACTTCTACAGTTCCACTTCATGGACCCACCCCCTCAGGTACACTTCTACAGTGCCACTTCATGAACCGACTCCTCAGGTACACATCTACAGTTCCACTTCATGGACCCACCCCCTCAGGTACACTTCTACAGTTCCACTTCATGGACCCACTCCCTCAGGTACACTTCTACAGTTCCACTTCATGGACCCACCCCCTCAGGTACACTTCTACAGTTCCACTTCATGGACCCACTCCCTCAGGTACACTTCTACAGTTCCACTTCATAGACCCACTCCCTCGGGTACACTTCTACAGTTCCACTTCATGGACCCACCCCCTCAGGTACACTTCTACAGTTCCACTTCATGGACCCACTCCCTCAGGTACACTTCTACAGTTCCACTTCATGGACCCACCCCTCAGGTACACTTCTACAGTTCCACTTCATGGACCCACTCCCTCAGGTACAATTCTACAGTTCCACTTCATGGACCCACCCCCTCAGGTACACTTCTACAGTTCCACTTCATGGACCCACTCCCTCAGGTACACTTCTACAGTTCCACTTCATGGACCCACCCCTCAGGTACACTTCTACAGTTCCACTTCATGGACCCACTCCCTCAGGTACAATTCTACAGTTCCACTTCATGGACCCACCCCCTCAGGTACACTTGTACAGTTCCACTTCATGAACTAACTCCTCAGGTACACATCTACAGTTCCACTTCATGGACCCACCCCCTCAGGTACACTTCTACAGTTCCACTGCATGGACCCACCCCCTCAGGTACACTTCTACAGTTCTACTTCATGAACCCACCCCCTCAGGTACACTTCTACAGTTCCACTTCATGGACCCACCCCCTCAGGTACACTTCTACACTTCCACTTTATGGACCCACCCCCTCAGGTACACTTCTACAGTTCCACTTCATGGACCCACCCCCTCAGGTACACTTCTACAGTTCCACTTCATGAACCCACCCCTCAGGTACACTTCTACAGTTCCACTTCATTTCCCCCCCCCCTCAGGTACACTTCTGTAGTTCCACTTCATGAACCCTGAAGCCTCACCCCTTTATAATTGGAATCATGAAGAAGAAAACAAAGTATGCCAGGTTATGGCAGAGAATTATTTATATAAATACATCTTAGATTGCACATTATATTGAATTATATTCCTCCACCCGAGATACATATCCCAATGCCAACCTTTCATTTCTGTACGAGAATAATACTAATAACAAGGTAACTTCTGTTGCACCTAAATCCTTGGAAACCAAGCTCAATGGCACAACAAGACAAAAGGGTTGGTCAGTCACAAAAAGCAGTATTCAAGTTGTTAACTGATGGAATGATATGCCATGGAGCTATGGTGGATAAGCAAGATGGTAAAGGTAAATTTTTAACGACGGTGGGATTGTGTAACATTTTCAACTGATCTAACACTAAGAGGGAGCATATTCCAATATTAGAGTTGGCTCTAGGAACAAAAGGTAAGTCAGAACCAGATAATCGAACCTGGATAGGTTTTCTTACACGAGTAAGCATTGAATGTAAATATGATAGTTGCTTACATGAAAGACCCTGGTATGTAATGGTACAGATCTTAAGCATTATATGATATCAGACAAGAAGCCAATGCAAAGATAATAATATGTTGTGTTTATGTTGAACGCAGGACAACATCCTTAACTCGATGTATCAGTTGTGGATCCTGGGAGCACTGGATAACACCGGTTCACTTACCCCTCTAGGGCGCAACATGGTCGAGTTTCCCCTTGATCCAGCCATGTCTAAGATGTTGATTGTCTCCACAGAGATGGAGTGCAGTGCTGAGATCCTGGTAGGTCCCTCAAGCCTTCAGGATCATCTTTATAAGTTGTTGTTATTATGAATCGATTGTTCAATAACAAAAGTAACATGTGTGGAATATTGAAATTTTATGTTATTTTGTAGTAAAGGTATTGTGACGTTAGTCAATGGATGTCTTTCCAGTAATTACGTATTGTTGTAAGTCAACAGTTACAGAACTGGTGGTGTCATTGTAAGGGATTATGTCTCCCAGGAAATTAATACATGATACCAAAAATAGATAAGCGAGTGAAAAATGAACAACTCGAAACACATCCAAAACATTAAATTCTACGGTCGCTAGCACCCTCACGGCTCGTCCTATCCCGACGATCTTGGTATCATTTGAAAGGATGCACTTTCTGTTATTCTAGCATCAACTAGATTTCCCGGTAACCGTTCATAGAATACCTATAAACGGACCTATAATTGTGCTGTTTTTGGTGTTCTGTGTGGTTCCGAACGATGTTGACGGCAGGTACTTGGTACACTAATCTTCCGATTGCAGTGCTGTTTTCTTCATTTGCATAGGTTTAGACATGCGCACTTCACCATTTCTTGTTTCCATGTTATTAGCTCCACCCACTTTTAAATGGCAGCGAAACCGACATGCTTTGATGGCAGCGAAACTGATGTATCTCTACATCGGTGTGACGTCACAATAACGTACACCAACCAACAGAGACTAAAGGTCAAAATTTGTTGAGTTGGTTGGCTGATATTTAGCTGCCGTTTAAAAGTGGGTGGAGGTGGATTGGTGAACTGTGTCAACGAACCAACATCGTTTGCAGTATCTGAGATTGATGATTATCAGCAAACCATTGATATGGTTGAGTAGCAGAAAGCATTAGCTTTCAAACGATATCAAGATTGTTGGGATCGGACGAACCATAATGGTACTAGCAATCATTCAAAAAAGCGTTTTTTGGATGTGCTTTGAATTGTTCATTTTTCACTCACTTATCTATTTTTGATGACACAGAAATGTGCTTTGATGTTTCATTAAGATAATGCACATAATTACATTGTTTCTGTTTCGCTTATTGGATAGTGTAAGCTGTTATTAATATGTAGGAAGTCATATTGCAATTCATATGCTTTGTGAATGTATAGTTTGTCATGTCACTTGAATACAATAGAACCTCCATATTAAGGTCACCATCGGGTCTGACCTGAATAGTGAGGTTATCATACTAGCGTACTAGCGTGACCAATTTCCTGTACGTTACTGCTACGGAGCTAATTTGAGACTGTCCTAGGGTGTCCAGATGGCTGCATTAATGAGGTGACCATAAGCGATGTTTGACTGTAGAATGGAGTGCTGTGGCACAGTGGCTAGAGCATTGTACTTTCAATCGAGAGAACCCAGGTTCGAATCCTGTGCTGCCATGTTGAACATTGGGCAAGTTCATTCGCTGTACATTGTTCCAGTTCAGCTGTATGAATGAGTACCTGGCTGTAGACAGTGGTGGATATCTGTGTACGAATAGTATTTGTGTATTAATTTCATCGTGACTGAATGCTTCCCAGAGAAGTCAAGATGGTGTTCGATTGAAGAGGTCTTCAAAGGAGTAAAGAGTAAAGCGCTTTGAGCAGTCCTTAGGACTGGATACTGCGCTATATAAGAACTTGTCTTTAAGAACTTACCTTTGACGGTAGCATGCTGTGTGTCTGTGCCAGATCATTGTGTCGATGCTGTCTGTGCCAGATCATTGTGTCGATGCTGTCTGTGCCAGATCATTGTGTCGATGCTGTCTGTGCCAGATCATTGTGTCGATGCTGTCTGTGCCAGATCATTGTGTCGATGCTGTCTGTGCCAGATCATTGTGTCGATGCTGTCTGTGCCAGATCATTGTGTCGATGCTGTCTGTGCCAGATCATTGTGTCGATGCTGTCTGTGCCAGATCATTGTGTCGATGCTGTCTGTGCCCGTGATATTCTACCGGCCCAAGGGAAGGGAGGAAGACTCAGACTCTGCCCGGGAGAAGTTCCAGGTTCCTGAGAGCGACCACCTCACCCTGCTCAATGTCTACCAGCAGTGGAAGAAGAACAAGTACGTGTCTTCTCTCTACTTCAGGGTTAGCATGGGTCGAGGAATAGCACGGTTTTATCAGATGTAAGACAGTTTAAATAATATGTATACACATTTTCATCCATCTGGAAATGTTTTAGAGATTGAACTCTCCTGCCCATAATACAAATACATATACGATTACTGCAATTTTCTCAAACTCATATTTTCCTGTTTCTTCAACTGAGCCTCATTTTGTTTTTTCCTCAGAATGGTGTGAAACATCTCACACTACACCTTTGTGATATACTTTTCCATATCTACCAAATCTGCTTCAAACATGTCATATATATTTTGTTCAGTTTTGTCCCTCTTTATGTAATGCTGTTACAGTTTGTTGAGTAAATTGGTACAAAATAGCAACATTATATCTACCAAATGAATATCAAATGAAATGCTTATTTAGTTTCTTACATATCTGTATGCAACTTTTAGTAGTTTATGGTTTTTGTTATCACAGGACCTTTGTCCACACACACCAAGTACATCAGCGTACAACAATAATCACCTATTGTCTTAATTAATGTTTTTGATGTTGTGACATCGTATGTTCGATGTTGTGACATCGTATGTTCGATGTAGTGACATCGTATGTTCGATGTTGTGACATCGTATGTTCGATGTTGTGACATCGTATGTGCGATGTTGTGACATCGTATGTGCGATGTTGTGACATCGCATGTTCAATGTTGTGACATCGTATGTTCGGTGTTGTGACATCGTATGTTCGATATTGTGGCATCGTATGTTCGATGTTGTGACATCGCATGTTCAATGTTGTGACATCGTATGTTCGGTGTTGTGACATCGTATGTTCGATATTGTGGCATCGTATGTTCGATGTTGTGACATCGTATGTTCGATGCTGTGACATCGTATGTTCGATGTTGTGACATCGTATGTTTGATGTTGTGACATTGTATGTTCGATGTCGTGACATTGTATGTTTGATGTTGTGATATTGTATGTTTGATGTTGTGACATTGTATGATTGATGTTGTGACATTGTATGTTTGATGTTGTGACATTGTATGATTAATGTTGTGACATTGTCTGTGGCAGGTATTCCTCCAACTGGTGCAATGAACACTTCATCCATGCCAAAGCCATGAGGAAGGTAGGGCTTACTAATCAAATATGCAATATTGTAATATTGTGCATGCTGGTGTGGTGTGGTGTGTGTGTGGTGTGGTGTGTGTGTGTGTGTGTGTGTGTGTGTGTGTGTGTGTGTGTGTGTGTGTGTGTGTGTGTGTGTGTGTGTGTGTGTATGAATATGTGTGCGCATGCACAGTCGTTTATTGCATTCCATGTGTTTGTATCATGCACATATTCGTATAAGAAATAAAATAATTCATATTACAGGTATGAGGGTTATCGGTAGATTTGCTGAGTTTCATGTTTTGAATCGTTATTTTTGTGGCCCCTGAGATTAACTCATTTTCATTGGGATGTGTGATTTCGTGAGAGAGTTCTTTGTATATGTGAACATGATGTGACAGGTGAGAGAAGTCATTGTATATGTAAACATGATGTGACAGGTGAGAGAGGTCTTTGTATATGTGAACATGATGTGACAGGTGAGAGAAGTCATTGTATATGTAAACATGATGTGTGACAGGTGAGAGAGGTCTTTGTATATGTAAACATGATGTGTGACAGGTGAGAGAGGTCTTTGTATATGTAAACATGATGTGACAGGTGAGAGAGGTCTTTGTATATGTGAACATGATGTGACAGGTGAGAGAGGTCCTTGTATATGTAAACATGATGTGACAGGTGAGAGAGGTTTTTGTATATGTAAACATGATGTGACAGGTGAGAGAGGTCCTTGTATATGTAAACATGGTGTGACAGGTGAGAGAGGTCTTTGTATATGTAAACATGATGTGACAAGTGAGAGAGGTCCTTGTATATGTGAACATGATGTGACAGGTGAGAGAGGTCATTGTATATGTGAACATGATGTGCCAGGTGAGAGAGGTCCTTGTATATGTAAACATTATGTGACAGGTGAGAGAGGTCCTTGTATATGTGAACATGATGTGACAGGTGAGAGAAGTCTTTGTATATGTGAACATGATGTGACAGGTGAGAGAGGTCCTTGTATATGTGAACATGATGTGACAGGTGAGAGAGGTCCTTGTATATGTGAACATCATGAGACAGGTGAGAGAGGTCCTTATATATGTGCACATGATGTGACAGGTGCGCGAAGTGCGGCAACAGCTGAAGGAGATTCTGGACCAACGTAAGATGGACCTGATCTCATGTGGCTCCGAGTGGGATAGCATCCGCAAGTGCATCTGCAGCTCATACTTCCATCAGGCAGCTAGACTCAAGGTAAGTACTTTATCAGGCAGCTAGACTCAAGGTGAGTACTTCCACCGGGCAGCTAGACTCGAGGTGAGTATTTCCACCAGGCAGCTAGACTCAAGGTGAGTACTTCCATCAGGCAGCTAGCCTCAAGGTGAGTACTTCCATCAGGCAGCTAGACTCAAGGTGAGTACTTCCACCAGGCAGCTAAACTCAGGGTGAGTACTTCCACCAGGCAACTAGCCTAAAGGTGAGTACATCCACCAGGCAGCTAGACTCAAGGTGAGTTCTTCCACCAGGCAGCTAAACTCAAGGTGAGTACTTCCACCAAGCAGCTAGACTCAAGGTGAGTACATCCACCAGGCAGCTAGCCTCAAGGTGAGTACATCCACCAGGCAGCTAGCCTCAAGGTGAGTACTCCACCAGGCAGCTAGCCTCAAGGTGAGTACTTCCACCAGGCAGCTAGACTCAAGGTGAGTACTTCCACCAGGCAGCTAGCCTAAAGGTAAGTACTCCATCAGGCAGCTAGACTCAATGTGAGTACTTCCACCAGGCAGCTAGACTCATGGTGAGTACTTCCACCTGGCTGCTAGACTCAATGTGAGTACTTCCACCAGGCAGCTAGACTCAAGGTGAGTACTTCCACCAGGCAGCTAGCCTAAAGGTAAGTACTCCATCAGGCAGCTAGACTCAATGTGAGTACTTCCACCAGGCAGCTAGACTCATGGTGAGTACTTCCACCTGGCTGCTAGACTCAATGTGAGTACTTCCACCAGGCAGCTAGACTCATGGTGAGTACATCCACCTGGCTGCTAGACTCAAGGTGAGTACATCACCAGGCAGCTAGACTCAATGTGAGTACTTCCACCAGGCAGCTAGACTCATGGTGAGTACTTCCACCTGGCTGCTAGACTCAAGGTGAGTACACCACCAGGCAGCTAGACTGAAGGTGGGTACTCCACCAGGCTGCTAGCACAAGATGATTACTCCTTCAGGCAGCTAGAATCAAGATGAGTACACCACCAGGCAGTTAGACTGAAGGTGGGTACTCCACCAGGCTGCTAGCACAAGATGAGTACTCCTTCAGGCAACTACAATCAAGTTGAGTACTCCACCAGGAAGTTAGACTCAAAATGAATACTCCAGGCAGCTAGATTCAAGATGAGTACTCCACCAGGCAACTAGACTCAAGGTGAGTACTTCACCAGGCAGTTAGATTCAATTTGAGTACTCCTTCAAGGTATTTACCCTTTGAAGCAGCATTCCAATATTGCTATGAGACTTTGATGTCAGCATAAGGTTACTAAATAATCCAGTAAATTGAGTAAGACTAAACTTAACAATATTAATTTTTTCAATTAAAATTTATTTAAGAAATTGCTTGACTGTTTCAGGGTCTTAGTGAATATGTGAACCTACGGACAGGAATGCCTTGCCACCTTCACCCCACTAGCGCCCTCTTTGGAATGGGCTACACCCCCGACTACATTGTGTACCATGAACTGATTATGACCTCAAAGGTAGGAGACCACCAAAGAGCAGTTGAACAAGTTACAGTGTAATTATACAAGTTACTGTGTAATTATACAAGTTACAGTGTAATTATACAAGTTACTGTGTAATTATACAAGTTACAGTGTAATTAAACAAAACGTTATGCTGCAATTGAGCAACATACTTAAGTTTATGCCATAATTATACAAAAAGTTACATAACAAACAACAACAAATTATGCAATAGATAACAACTTATACTACAATCCAAACAACAATACACACACATTCACACATACGCACGTACGCACACACAAACATGCATGTATGCACACACACACATGCACACACACAAACATGCACACGCACACATGCATACACACACACAAACACAAACAATTAAGTGCAGTACACAGCACTTTTAGTGTGAACTTTTCAAAAATAAGTACGTTATGTTGCTGAGGTGAATAACTTTGAAGTATCCGTAACAACTGCAATGACATCCATTCCCTACCCTACAACAATTGACCAGTTAAAGTGACTTCCATCCCACACACTACACCAGTTGACCATGTGAAGTGACCAGTGTTGTTGTCTGCAGGAGTACATGCAGTGTGTCACCTCCGTTGATGGTCAGTGGCTGGCGGAACTTGGCCCAATGTTCTACAGTGTGAAAGACTCCAACAAGACCCGCTCGGTGAGTTGGTAAAATGTACATAACATTCACAACATTATGCTGCCATACATACATTTATAATTATACAGCAAGAATTAAACTTACGTTGGAGCAATTTTTGAAACATGCGACGTTTCGACCCATCTGTAGCGGATCTTGTCCACGCACTGATGTCATGTGACGTGGCTAGGATTAAGAACAGTATCTTTCATATCATACATTTATAAGTTTTGACTTAAACTTTAGTTTTTCTTAGATGTCAGGTGAATGGTGATATTTGTGAATAGACACGTTTGTTACACTACGATGGACCAATGACTGAATTGTGTAGTCTTGAATTAATGAATTGTACTTTGTCGACGCTAGTTACAAACTACATGTTGTGTCTTTCTTGTGACATATACAAGGAGGTGACGTCACTGTACAACATGCCATGTCATTAATTTACTCATTATACCTGCCAACTTTCCGTGTCACACTGTCTCGTCAGCCTGTCTCTGATCTTGACAACGGAAAAAGGGGGGTGCTGTTGGAGATTTCTTGCCGGATCTTCAGTGGTACAGCATCGGAGGCGGGGAGAGTGGTGCTGTTGGAGATTTTAAGTGAAAGATTTTCCTGTATTCCGGCAGACCAGGCGATACACCCAAAATCAAGGAGGCTCGTAGAGTTTGCAGGTACATGCACACATGAGGAGGTGAGGTGTCAGTACAACATGTTGGTAACATGTTACAGGAGCGCAGGCAGGCAGCCATTGAGCACATGAGCCAGATGGAGGAAGAGATGAAGGAGGCTCAGGAGCAGATCCGTGTGAGGAAGGAGGAGCAAGACAAGGCAGTTTTGGGAAGTAAAAGGTGAGAAATGAAACAGCAGGACGCGTACATATCATACGTCAGTTGACACTGGCGTCATTTTGATTACATCGTTAATACAACGAGACAGTGATATTTCAAGCAGATATACCTTCGTTGATTACCAACTTTTGGGTCAGTTTCTTCTTGTACCTTTTGTTGTTTTCTCATTGGCATGTCTAACAGATGACCCAAGACAATTATCCAATGTTGCTATAAGCGACCTAGCCAATCAACATGTTTCTGGCACCCATCTGATCAACTGGTTCTTTTCTATGACAAGATGTTTAAATTCTTTTACATTTAAAAGGATGCAGTTTGTTCCTAGTTTATCACTTATTAATATAATGTTCTTAAGACAAAAATAATTATGTTGAAGTGCTAGTAAGCTCGTAACAGCGTTCGCAATTTGGAAGGTATGACGCCGGTGTACGTTCAAACAATAAACAAAACATCCTGTTTCAAAACAAGCTTTATTGACAATATGACTGAATCGGGCCGAGTTAACTGCAATACTGTTGGATGTTCAACAATGTCCCATTTTCCCACGTTCAATGCAGCAGACTTCCTATTACAACTTACTACATCCGCTATTTATGGGTCGAGGAACTGACTGGCTCCCTTTAAGTTATTCATTTAACAGGTGTAGACCCTATGAGTTTTGCCCAAGTTACCTGCAAGACAAAGTACAATGTGTCTTCTTTGTTGTGTGTTGCAGGTCGATCATTGCCACCCCAGGAAGGTGGGATTCTGGGACACGGGAGCCAGGTACACCAGCCACCCCCAAGAGGGGAAAGTTTGGTCTGTGATGTTGCCAAGGTGACAGGAGGAGAAAGAACAGTGTCTGTCTACCAAGCCAAAGGCACATCCGCGCACATAGAAAAATATGTAAAATAATGAGTAGTTTTAAGGACACTGGTACATGTGGCTTCCTCTCTGTGGGTGCTAATAACCTACATCCATGTGATTAAAGTAAAACACTGTTTTCTGTTGAAATCAAGACTGCAACTGTTCTTCGTTTTGTTTTCGGATGTTAGGAGGCAGCCATACTGGTGGTAGTTTGTGTACTGGAATAAACATTTGGTGGGAGGCCCGGCCACCAAACATCAATACGCTGCCACGTCTTTCTTCAGATAAGTACAATATCATGTTATAGCAGGTTTTCAAATTGGATTTACAAGCACGGTTTGACATAAATTCTTAATATTCCTGTTATAATGTCGACGGTCACACACTATAGAGCAGAAACCATAGACACCCTTCAACTAAAGAGCATGGACTACCTTCCAACTGTAGACCTGGGACCATAGACGACCCCTGCAAATATAGAGCAGGGCCCACAGACAACCTCCAACTATAGAGTAGAGACCATAGACACCCTTCAGCTTTCGACCATTGACCATACACACCATCGTCTCTATAGAGCAGGGACCACAGACACGCTCCAACTATAGAGAAGGCAAGTGGATAAAATTGGAGGTTAATTAGGGGTTTTCGGAGAGCCTCAAGGTGGTCTTTGATGAGCCTCAAGGGGGGTGCTAATGGGTGTTTTTGGCAAGCCTCAAGAGTGAGGTCTCGTCTGGTGAGCTTCAAGCATTTTAACGTCGCCGCAAAAATATTCAACAACCCCACTCCCCCGTCTTCAGTTTGTCAAAAGTCATAATTACACCGTATCCTCACAGCTCTTTCTCGAATTTATTAGGAGGTCTTTCTGGTTCTTCTGTAAAGTAAAGTAAAGGTAAGTTCTTACATAGCGCTGTATCCGGTCCTCAGGACTGCTCAAAGTGCCGGCCCGTCATAAAGGCTAAATAGCGTCGTGACGCAATTATTTGCGTGGCAACGCAACTCGAATTGCGTCGGGTCTCTAAATGGCATCGGGTATGATATCGATTTACGTCGTGACGCAATTCGAACTGAGACGCGACGCAAATAATTGCGTCGTGTCTTACATCGAATTACGTCGGGTCGCTAAATGTTCGTCGGGCATCAATTCAACCAATATCGGCATGTTTCCCCGGAGTCGTTTGTTTATGTTTATAAGTGTCACGAAATACAACCTGCCATTTCGGATAATTCTTTTTAAAAATACTATAACACATTATCTCAAGTCATTAGCAATGCAACGTTTCCTTTGGAGTGGATGTAGAAACCGCCAATTCTGGTAGACACAAATTATTACCTTTTCATATGTAGTATAATAACTGTTTAGTCAGGATACATGAAGGCAAACAACTGCTATGGATATTTCGTTTATAACACAATGTATAGCAGACCTAGTGTATGACCAAGTGAGTGCGACCCGTACAGGTATTGGGGATGTGCTGCCTGTTCACTCTAAACAGAAATATAGAAAACACAGAGTCTGCTGAAGTTGTTTTGAATTGTTTGTATATAACGTGGGTATGAAGGTTGACCATGCGCACTGTGCAATACCTGTACAATAGTCTTCGCTCATTAGTCGCAGAGTGGCTGAAGGCTTCTCAGAGCAGTCGAGATGGTGTTTGATTGACTAGGTCTGCCCGAGTGTCAAATGTAAAGCGCTTTGAGCAGTCCTAAGGACGGGATACTGTGCTAAAACGTTTAGGGTTTTTATAATTGTTTTAAATGTCAGGACATTTTATTGTCGATACTTGAACATTAATGTTCAGTAGTTGTGTGATGAACCAGGCAGTCAGAAGCCATTCATTAAATGACTGGTTATCAATTTTAATGCGTAGAATAAGTATGGCGATTACACCTGTGATGGTAAGTGCTGTAAAATACGTCAGTTTCCATCACAACATGACATGCTTGAGAGTGGAAAGGTTCTATGGTGGGATACCTTTACTGGATGCTCACGGGTCTAGGAAGGACATAATATCGATGTATTTTTTGTGGTTTATAAATATTTTGAGCAATAAAATAGTCTCCATGACTGTGGATTTATTCATGCAGTAGAATGTTTATTTCATGAACACTTCTTAAATATATGTCCTTGCCGGTATGGACTAGACAATGTTCCACGGGATGAACTCTTGCTTGTAATCAATGTGGTTGATGTGTTGCCAATGGGCATGGCACAATTGGGGATCGACATTTGGTGGTAAGTGTTCGGTTGTTCAGGTAGTGGTAATGTCGTCTGTAGTAGAGGCAAGTTCACCAGAAAGGGAAAAAATCCCATTTCTCGTCGCTGTCGAGGTTGTGTAATTGTTAACTGCATCGGATTTGAATAACTGGCGAGGTTGTGCTCTGTCCTGATGGAATGTTTATTGCACTGCTCAACAAAGGTACCAATGCGGTGTTGAATGAGAGGAAGAAAGACGTAATGTAATGCAAACATGAAGTTGGAACCAAGAAGCAGTTTCAGTTGCTCTGACGTGATGTCACATTTGGGTGCACCTCTATACTCCAGTCCAGCCTTCTGATGTTATATGAACCTTGTCTTGCTGCGTGTTCCGTTTGCGCCAGTTGTTCTTTTTCGAGGTTTTCAAGCTCCTCCGTAATAATAAGAACATATCATTATGTAGATGGCAATGATTAGAAATAACTGATTTTACATTTATTTAAAAGTTGATTTATTATGTCGTATGCTATAACATTGATATTGTGGGTATATTTGTTATACTTGTATATAATTATATATTAATTCGCAGTTCATGGGAGAATATATTCGTTTGAAAATCGAATGAACATATATAGCATGAAATGTTTTTGTGCGTTTAATCATTTAATTAAAAGTATTAAGCACTGAAGGCGTTACTGGACAAACAGTGCATGTGTCTACTTGATTCCCGTCACTGCTTCCTAGCAACAGTGCCCGTCTACAGGGCAAAGTCCAGTGTCTCTACTAGGGTAGTTGTGTAGGTTCGTTGTGCTGTAGCATCACCAATAATTATTCAGAGCGTGACGTGTAAGTTGTGAAATCCGTTTCTTCACCACTTTAATAAGACTTATTCTGACCGAGGTAAACGTTATTATAGCGTCCTATGCCGCACCTGTGCGTGATATACCGTGTATACATAACAACATTAAGTGTAAATTTATCTCCTCCCCACAATGACTGCTGCTTTGCATATATACTTAGTAATAGTTTATGATGAAAACAAGACTAACCTGCAGTTGTGCAAATAAGGGATCGTAACGGCCATCATCCGCACTGGACCTAAGTGTAGTGAGTTGGTGTATGTCGTCGCGCAGCTGGTGGCAGAAACCACTCAGAGTGTTTTGTGATGGAGTCTGCAGTTGTAAACAGCTAACTACCTGATTTGAGAGGCTATTAAGGTGGCTGCACCGGCTATTATATGCTTCTTTTGAATTTATTATTTCTAATATAAGTTTTGAAGATAAGCTAACCATCTTTTCTCAGAGTTTGCCTCAGACACTAAACAATACTCCAGACCCAAAAGAATTGATTTTTTATGTTGTTTAGATATATTTTAATGTGTTTAAAGACAATTAAAAAATATGTCAAAAATCACCTTAAAATGGCATTTTATTTCATTTTGTGAAACTCCCCAAAAGAAAAATGTGTATGGTTGTAAGTACAAACATGTTATTGACATTCAGACGTGTTTTTTTGTAAATAAATGCATATTCAGTTTGATACAGCTTCATAAACATTTTGCTACAATGTTGAAAGACAGCAAAAATCCGTACTGCATTTTTTGCACGATCCCTTCACCAAACATAAAACCATCCCGTGCCATAGTTTTTTATATATAAAAAAGTTACATTAAATAATACTTCCTGGTTGTTACAATTATGAGGGTGACACCAAATGCTTGTTTTTTGCTTAGAAATGTGACTTTTTTTATTGGCATTTGGCTTATTTCAACACAGTTTGACAGACACTTCTATTACTGAGATTTCCCCCCAAGGTTTTCCCGCCAAATTGTCTCATGATATTGTGTTACGAAGGGCCATGTGTTGAACTTGTTGTGGTAGACAAGATTGATTGACACCTGCTGGGGTCAGTCACGTTTCATTGCAAATGGCGGCTGAGGTCGGGCATTATTGGAGAATAAACAAAACTACCGCCAGTATTTGGTGATTTGACAGCGTGATGCATTTAGGTAATTATAATACAACAGCATAGTGGCATGAGAATAACCAGACTATATGATTTGCATTCATGGTGAATGAATTTATGTTTGAACTGAGCTGACGGACACGTGATCGTCACTATAGAAACATCGTCAGTTTCCAAGAATCTGAAAAGGGACTTTCCACAGACACACTAAAAATACTAGTTTTTAAAGGACTGATTGGTGACATATGGTGATAGTGCCTTGGTCATACTGACACCTACTAATTTTCTATGAAGAAATTAAGAAATCAACTGACACGATACCCGGTGCAGCTACCTTAAGTATCGATAGAAATCCAGCTAGTTGGCCGGGATTAACTTGCTGTGCCATTACGCGTGGTCGTATTAGAATAGTTCACCACCATGGGAAAGAATAAACATAATGTACCGGTCACACGTGCCATTGGTGGATTTAGCGACTCCGGGGAAACGTGCCGCTATTGGTTGACTTGATGTCCGGCGAACATTTAGCGACCCGATATAATTCGATGTAAGACACGACGCAATTATTTGTGTCGCGTCTCAGTTCGAATTGCGTCACGACGTAAATCGATGTCATACCCGACGCCATTTATATGGAAGCACCATTTAGAGACCCGACGCAATTCGAAGTGCGTCGCGACGCAAATAATTGCGTCGTGTCGTATATATAATTGCGTCGCGACGCTATTCCGCCTTTATGGCGGGCCGGTGCTCCCTGGCAGACCTGTTCAATCGTACACAATCTCGACTTATCTGGGAAGCATCCACTCCAGCCATGCTGCAATTAATTTGCCAAAATATTCATACACAAATATCCACCACTGTATATAGCCAGATACTCAGTCATACAGCTGAGCGAACTGGAGCAACGTAGAGCGGAAGAACTTGCCCAAGGTTCGACACCGTTGCACAGGATTCGAACTCGGGTTCTCTCGGTCGAGAGTATGAACCTCTAGGTACTGCTACATGCTCCTCACTATACTGACCGCATGACCTCATCGAGGCCGACCGGTTTGTTACCAAGACATGTCCAAGACACCCAATTCCACTGTCACCAGCATCCTTATGGCTCGTTCGATCCCAACGATCTTGACCAAGCTTACAAACAGATAGTACTACTCCGCCAGCGTTCCTGCCATCGCCCATTATGAATTGACAATCAAATTACGTCACCGAGCTAGTTAATGTCACAGCCACTGCACGCTATAGTGGCGCTGCATGCGTTATTATGGTTTGTTTTAACGAGGCGCAAAATGCCGCAACTACTGCGTAAACAGCTTCGACGATTATTTACGTCAAAGTGTGTCGTCTGGGTTACGTACCTCCGCAACAGTAACATACCACCGGGTGTGATCGAAACACTATGAAATTATGGACCCAAGCAGGGGTGCCTCGGTATGTGCGTATGTGTGTGCGTGCGTGCGTGCGTGCGTGCGTGCGTGCGTGCGTGCGTGCGTGCGTGCGTGCGTGAGTGCGTATGTATGTGTGTGCGTGGGTGGGTGGTGTGTGTGCCATTTGGAACAACCTGTGATCATCTGCTTGTACAATATCACCTGCTCTATCAGCTACCAGGTTTCTTTCGTGGCTCGTAGTCTGACATATAATTTATTTATATGGTCCATATAGCTGCTGGTTTCGACGGCGAATTCTTGGCCAGGGGATGGGCCACCGCGGGATGTACGCGGCTACCAGTTCTTGTTTACTGCTGAGTGGTGCAATGCGTGAAGGGTGCCCCGAAACGGTGCAATCGATTCTAATAAATGCACAAACCCATTATAATGTCTTATATTCAATGTTGTGTCAACACAACTACTAATACAAACCATACTTAACAAAACTAAACATGATTAAAATATACTTTCTATACCATTCAAACAATTACTGGCGGCCATCTTCCCAAAGCTCATTAAGATATCCCTCTCAGAGGTCCGCAGTCCAGTCTCCATCTCTCTGATAATCAGTAATCAAAGTTACTACTAAGTAATTATAGCTAAACATGTAAATCAGTTTACATCTATGGATGCCTAGTTCTCTACAACAGATTATGATACAATTATAAATGGAAAATACTGCTTTATCAAATGTAAATCACAATTTGAAACTTACCAAAACCACAGGGGGTGTTTATTGTAGAAGATGCCTGGGTCCCACCCTTCCCCCGACCACACGTGACCACTGTCACTAGCATCAACATTAGATTTAAACAACTCAATAATTATTAATATGACCAGCAACCTGTCCAGTAAGTATAACTAGCAACAATATAATTTTGTATAAGAATAATAATTAATAAACTATGTTCACTAAAATGTGTTACGTTATCATAGGTGCTGCCATGTGGTGGTGATTATTAGAACTACAATATATGTCTACTGGCCACGTCACATATACACAACGCTGACTGAAGAAATATCAAGAAAGGGAGTGTTCTCTGCCTTTACCACTCATCACCGTCCTCATCTTTGAACATATCTGGGAATTCAGCGAAATGGATAACCTCAATACAGTGGTATCCGCAACGTCTTTGTATGTATATACAAACTTCATCGCGGCATCTTGAATCTCTTCAGAACTGAGTGTTCCCAGCTGACCCAAGAAACCAAATCAAGAACAGATATTTAGTTCGCAAGCAGAGAGGCATTGTTCCAGAGAACTGACCAATAGTGGATTGCTACCGAGTTTGATTGTATTCTGTTACGTATCTGCTCTTTCTCACTCGAACTCACTGATACTCTTAAGTTACCCCAAAGAAATGACCCAAAAAATGCTGTGCTTAAAAAATATTATGTGGAAGCCTGTCCTGTCCTGTCCTGTCCTGTCCTGTCCTGTCCTGTCCTGTCCTGTCCTGTCCTGTCCTGTCCTGTCCTGTCCTGTCCTGTCCTACATCCGGCACGGTTTAAAAGGAAACGAACAGTGCTATGTAGAATGCATAACACAGCAGGACACATACAGTCCCGGAACGAACTGCAACGTCGCCGACCCCAGAACACGTTGCGTTAGCCATGATGCAAGTCTTGCAGTCGCCGTATTCGATGTATTCCATGGCACAAAGATGAAGGTTCTCACAAACACAATCGCACGGCACGTTTGACTTTGTTTGAGCATTCACGTAATTAAACGTGTGATACTGCTCGAAGTGTCTGCTGGGAGTTCGCTTGAACTCATCAAGCAGGGTTAGAAGTGACGCAGTCGACGCGTCCTTTAGCCCGTAGTTCTTCGTGAATGAGTACTCCAGTTTCCATTCATCTACGCCTCGGTTGTTTGCCTCGGCTAGCGGCAGGTAGTACTGCTCAACGTCAAGCAAGCGGGTGTAATCGCTGGACATCATCACGCGACGTATCCCAGGGTTCCTAGCTGGTGATAGACGATTCCCAGGGATCCTCGAGCGCCACGGGGTCACGGAGGGCGCCACCAACACAGACGCCACGGGTTCGCCTACTAACAATAATGGGTCACGTGTTACAACGGCGGTTGGACAAGTAATACTATTATGCGAATGCTTTACTATTGTTTGGAGCGTTGACAAGGCTGTTCATGCTGAACTTCAACAAATTGGCATCTAATCAAGTTATGGTAATTCTGGTTTTTTTATATTACAATTTACATTTTCATAATACTATTTATTAACTCACTGCATTTGACCTAATAGGTATAGGCTAACAATGTAACATCAGTAAACATTAAATAGTCTCAGGTTGGTTATTGTCATGACTAGCGGACAACTGTAAACGTGTCATACGCCTACCGTTCTTGTAGATCAACCGGAAACTGTCGGTGTGCGCATGCCCGCTATACATGCCAACGATGACGGAAGCGTAGCGTCGACATAGCTCATTGAAGACCTCATTAAATGCAGGCCTAAACCAGTAGACAGGGTAATCCTCCAGGTAGCCTGGAGCCATGTGAAAGATCATGTGTACCTGTTCAATGCAAAACACTGTTGTCAACCTGCTAAGTTGTGACTTTCAAAATCCGGCAGATTTATTGTGAGTCTCAGCTCCACTGGACTTCGTGCTGTTGGAGATATTTCGTTTTTGTGAGTGTCAACAGTTCAGTTCTGTCGTCGGATTGGACATCGGAAGACCGGGTGCTGTTGGGATCTGACATGATGATGATCTGAAAATTAAGACAACCGGGGCGATTTTCGTCTTCACCGAAAATCCGGGAAATGTTGTTCTTTTCCGAGAATCCGAGAGATTCACAACAAATCTGGGAGACTCCCAGAAAATCCGGGAGGGTTGGCAGGTATACTGTTGGCGGCCGAATTAATCATCTTAGTACAATCCCCCACTCTGGTCAAGTAATGTGCCAATTATGAACTATGTTGATTGCGAACTCATGTCACTAATGTCACTAACTATTGGTGACGTCACGACGAAGGAGATGCCGCTGGACAAACTGTCACACACACATACACACGCACGCACGCACGCACGCACGCACACAAACACACAGTAAATCGTTGGTAAAAAGACAACTTCATGATATACAATAAAAGGAATGTGATGGGTGTGGTGTGTATACGAATGAAATGAGAATGGTGATACTGCGTTGTCTTGGATATGTGTGGTACGGAAGGAGGACAGCAGCTGTTAAGAAGGCACGGAGACTGGAGGGCGCGTATTGCAGAAAACCATCCTCGCAAACCAAGAATGTGATTACATACTGAGATTGATGTAATGAGCAGCGAGTTTACAGAGGACGGCAACGAATGCAAACGAGCGGTGTGGATAGGACAGACATGGAGCTGACAGAGGTTGTGGAGGAGGACATTTTAGTTACCTTGTCGTACCTGGTTGCTAAGCAATGGATCCATTATTTACGTAGCACGCATTACCTTCTCGCCGTTGATCGTAGCGTTGGAGAGCACGCTGTCCAACCAAGCGAGCTGACCAGCCGGGTCTTTCCCCATGCCGGTGACGTCATTTCGCGTGTAGTACAAGTTCGTGTTAAGGACGACGGCACGTACTTTGTCCTGGGGTCGCAGCAACACCGAATAATAGCCACCTAGACAAGTATATTTACGTGCTGGTAGAACCAGATATAAGAAAATTGCAACCCCATAACTACAAGCTCCAGGTTGAAACGTAATTGGCTTACCAATATCCTCATATCCCTAGGACTTTTCAAAGCATTTTACATTTCAGCCCTGACAGACTTGTTTAATCCAACACCAGCACGACTTCTATTCATACAAGAATATTCACCACTGTCCGAAGTCATGTATTAATTGATACAACAAGGTGAACGAACTGGAGCAAAGAGGAGTGAAAGAATTTGTCCAAGGTTCGAAATGGAAACAAGTCGATTCGAACTCGGAATTAAGACTCCGATACTTTATCTACTACGCCACCGGGCTCTAACAGTTCAATAATTGTTAAACTTTGTGACCGCCCTTTGATAAAAAATGTTGCCAGTTCTATTTTAGGTCTATTCACATTGCTGGAATTTACACAATGTGTAGATCATTAACTCCATTTACTTATCCTCACCGGCGAGAACAAGTACTTCTCGTACACAACCTATTGAGTTGGGAAAGGACGATTGGCCCCTTGTCGAAGCCTAGCTGAAAGGGCGATTAATACCTTCAAATGTTTCTGAACTTTGGACTGTCCTATCTACACTGTCCTTCTAAAGGCCGGGATACACTGGTACTTTTCGGCCGACCCGACCAGACCAGACCAGACCAAACCAAATTAGATCCAACCCGACTGCAGTGCATACACTACACCGACTGCGCTATATTCGAAGCAGGCGTGACGTCATTAGTGTTGCTTGGGCTTAGAATACGCAGGAACGACACACGACAACTTCTAGTTAAGCATGTATTCGCCAGCACACTACAATAATAACCTGGCTCCAAATAGACGGAAAAGTCAACACGTTAAACGGGAATACATTACAGTCATAATCACGTAAACTTGAAACATTTTGGATTTCGTAGGGGCTTGTCAGTGTAATGTTGTTGTGTTTGGGTTGTTTTACTGTGAGTTTGATAACCACCGAACACGCCGTGTGTGAAAAGGATAGAATCGGAAGTTCCATAATGTATTCAAAAGTAAAATACAAATCTGCGCGTAGTAAACGGCTACATTACACAGACGTATTCGAATTTTCAAATTGACGTAATTATGACGTCACGCCGGCTACGATTATAGCGCAGTCGGTGTCAGTCGATGTAGCGTATACACCGCAGTCGGGGTGAGTCTGGTCTGGTCTGTTTTTGGTCTGATCTGGTAGGGTCGGGCGAAATGTGCCAGTGTCTCCCGGCCTTAATGCTACCGCGTAATCTCGGGTTGTTAAGCTTGAAGAAAAAGAAGCGTAAAATCACAGCGAAGACCTGCCTTGCATGAAGGTGCGTGCCACATCCCTTGTACCAAGCCACGGTCGCCAGAGAGAGGCTAGTCCACCGTAGTACGCGAGGTCTCGCGGAGGAAGCTGGTCGTGGGGAAAGTAGTCGTGGTTGCCCAAGCAAGGCAACACCTGCACGCCTGGGAAGGTCGTATGAAGGAGATTCGTCACGTTTATCATTATTGCGAGGATCTTTTCTCGACTCAGATCTTCCGGATTCTTCGGGTGATGAACGGTATCGCTGAGAAATGAAACGGACGTCAAAGATATTCGTTATATTGTTTGGGTTTGGTTGTTGTTCAGACAGTGACAGTCAATGTTTTGTTTGTTTCGTTAATGTCAGTTAATGTGTTGTTTGCTTTGTTAATTGCCTCTGTGTGACAAGTACGCAGTATTTAAGCGATACACCATTGTGGAAATGTACGCCAATCGTTCATCGCTTCGATCCAGTTTTGTATATTTCTGTAGAGTAGCCTACCTAATAGTTCATGTTTATTATGCAGAACCATCAACATGATTGTAGTAAAGTCCATGCAATAAATAATTCATTGTATTTGTTTATATTGTCTCAGTCAGTATCATTTAATTTGGTAATCGTTATTCTATTTACGTATTTCCCAGTCAATTTGTCGTTTCGTTTGTTTTCGGCGACCTTATTCACACGACTACCGGTACATGGCGACACGGTAGTCATGAGCACTGGTGTCACTGATGTCACACCTAGCTGCAGTCTTTTGAAGAAGTTCCGTCAACGCGGTGTTACGAAAATGTAAAAAAGTAATAAATGACTGAGAAATACGTAAAAATAATAACGAGTTGAACCACGTAGTTTGATGAATCTCTTTACATATTATATTCTATTTGGTAAATTGTTGCCAATTTTGGCAGTCTTGATCAACGTTGTTACGGAGTGAATCAACGTTGCCTTATGGCACTAACAAACTATTATGGCACAAAGAGAATACGTAAGCAAATACTATATGGTCAAAACACTATGCCTATGTCAGCTCTTTGTCAGCTCCTAATTGTCAGTAAACGAACGTCCGAAGGCGTTTTAAATATGCAAGCTTCATTTAAATAACTAAATAAACACTTTAAACACGTTTAAAATTACAAAGATAATTAAATGAATACATTACCATTTAAACAATTACAAAGTCACAAAGAAATAAACGTACCCTGACCATACGATGAATGCTGGTGTTGGCCCGATTCGTTTCATCGCCTTCACTGAGCTCACCACCAACCGCCAGGGGGAGTCGCATTCGTAACTGCCGAAAGGCGGCGGTGTCGAATCGCTGAAGTTGACGTTGCATGATTCCTGCGTCGTTCGATAGGTGGGGTCGTAGTGGACATCGGTATAGTGCCAAAAGTAATCTGGAACAGAGGACATTACTTTGCCCAATTAACGCCATAAATTGACGAAATAATGTGTATATATATATATATATATACTATATACTAATCAGATAACACAACGTAACTCATTTTTACAGACGGGCGGGCGGACGGACGGACGGACGGACGCACGCACGCACGCATGCACGCACGCACGCACACACCTTACCTGTAGACCCGATTACGCCAAACGTCGTCAGAAACAGAAATGTCAACGTCGCTTTGAGGTTCATCATACTCCCCCTTCTGCGGTTTGTATCCTAGGAGTCAATACACAGATATAATTACAAATACGTTTATATAATAAAATCTTTATTTCGCACTTAAAAAACAATTGCACTGTCTATAAAATACAGCTATTTCAACAATCATACTGTTAGCATTTAAAGTTTTAAAGCAGTTAAACAAAGTGTGATGTTGTTTTGTTGTTCACGCTGGTCTGACACAGCGGCCAATATCGTTAGCAAACACGTCATGGTGCCTATTATATTCATATAGCATATAGCGGTAATGTCCACTACAATTGGACAATTGGTTTTGAATAGATAATTTAACAACACTGCTTATCATCTGTGACTAGTGATTCACAGCTTGATGAATAAATGTCATGAATATTTGCTTTAAATTGACCAGTAATAATAACGACGAGTCATCCATATAGTACGTCACGCTTAGGGGATGGGGTCAAATGACAAAGCGATACTTGAGGACGACGGTGGGTCTCTGAGCATTCGTTACGTAACGTTTTAAAATGAAAACGTTTTAGCTCGTTTTGCTGTCAGAATCAGATTGGTGACAATAATTAGAATGTCATGTGCAATCAGAAGTGTGTGTCTACTTGTGTTTTGAGCCTATCTGTATAAAAACAGCTCGCGATCACTTAAATATAAAACCTACTCCATGAACAAAACAAAGGTCCTGGCACCAGCTAATGAAGCGCCCATAAGGGGTTTCCATTTATAAGTATACCTCTTTCACTTCGATTTTAGAAAGAACACGACTTATATTGTCTTTTCCGGAGAAAAAAACAGGCATCGTACTAGCCCCTCACTGTCAAACATCACACTTATAGTAAAAGTTATGCATTTACATTTGGTGTTATTCTTTATTAATAATTATACGTGTGTCTTTACTGTACCTGCAAATTACGAATCAACACAGATATGCGACAAGTAAAAAAAATAGTTGTGTTCATAACATAGGGGTCTTTCTCAAAACGAACGTATTTTAGCGCGGTGTAGAGGCCAGCGTTATGAAGCGCGTGACGTACTATATGAATGGCCCCTAAATTATCTTATAACAATGGACCTTTTAGTCTTAGAGAAAAAGTCTCAAACACAGTCTGAATTGTTTTAGGAAGTATTCAGCAATGCTATCAACACACTGATTCAGATAATTCCATCACTACTTGCAGGAGGTAGGGGAGAATGGAACAAGATGCTAAGTGGGCCATACACATCAAATGTGATTGGCTCATTTTATGCAGTTGGAACCGATGATGCAATATGTTTGTTCTACTCTGTCGTGCACATCGCTTGTAAATTTGGTTAAATTCACGTTATGTTGGTTAATGTTATTAAATGTAGTAGTTTTGTAGCAAAGTCAATTACGCCAATGGATGCCAATTTGGAAAGCGATTAAATAAAATTCCCTCTAATTATAATAATACAAGTTCAAAAACAAATAAGGCAGTAATCCGCAGTGCGGTAAAACTGTTCGACAATATACCGTCTAGAATCGTAACAAAAGCGATTTTCCTAAAATTACCGCGCGGAAAATTTACTCTTTGATCAAACAGAGCTGTTGTTTTGATGTGAGGTCAAATTGCACATGCACCGAGACAGGGAAAATTAAAATTATAAATTGCAGATCTGTTCCTTCATAATTTATGTTTATATTGGCCCAATTTAATTCATTCCAGGGAACTTAAGCATTTCAATTAATTTGTTTTAATTATTTTGTTTTGAATATTGTGTTTAACGAATAGCTCAGTACTAACATTTTATAGGTGAAACAATGTTAATTAATAACAAATGGCAAATACGAAATACAGCGTCCGCAAATTGTTCATGTGACTAGGATCGTGTTACAATTATGTGCATATAAATACATACCGCCGATGGTTACCACGCTATGTGTGTTAGAAAAGTACCGCGTGCGGAATGCCGTTTTCCGTCGAAGTTTATTGTTACCGCCGGAATGTGTGGGGAGGGGCTGACTGGAGGCCGGAGCCTTTCAAGGATGGGGCCAAGTATCTCGAAACCGCAACATTGTTTTGCACATAATTTATGGCAGCACAAAATAGTGAAACACGTCTACTGTACCAACCAGGTAGACTAAATACGTGTAGGGGTAAAGTGCAAACATGTTTGCCTTATCCTCATATTTACCATGCAAGATAACCCGGCTGTACCTGCATGCACGCCGTTTGGGCTGACCTAAATTAAACATGTGTCTGAATAAGCCTATACATCGATGAGAACAGCACCTGGAACTCAGTGTTTTCTTGTAATCGAAATTGCTCTTCCTATATGTTACAGGAGATTGATACAGCACGTATAGAGCAACTTGTAAAATGTTAACCTATTGGAATAGTCTACACAACCTACCTGCCAGAACATTCTATCGCGACGAGTGAAAGGTAGTGACGACCCTCTCTGACCTAGTTGAAAAAAACGTGTGAGCGTCAGGTGTCTGGAAAGTCATGCATACGTTGATGACCTACCAAACGTGTGCGCATCCAGGGGCCATTTCACCAAGTCAAATGAGCTCCTACCGTGTGAGTGTCTAGTATATTGCTGTCGGCCTACGTCACAAGCAATATACTGCGGGTGACTTCCATCAAGCGTTGCCTTGCCAACACTGTTCATAATAATTATTATTATATATTATGTGCCTTACATCACTAGGGTGTCATGACATCTGCTCGATCATACGGTTGTCGCCTTGACGTATTTTTTATTATAAAGAAAACATCTGGGGCCTGACTCATCCAAATATATAATGGAATGTCCAAACGCTTCACGTTGTATGGAATTAAGCTTTGCATAAATTCCTAGTAATTACTTGTTCATGAAATATAGTGATTATTATAAGGGAAGTTATGTTTAATAAGGATATCCTTAGAACTGCTTTAGTCTAGTAGCTTGTGTACTTATAAGTAGATCTTAGATACAGGAAGTTCCCCTAGGTTTAGCTTAGGTCATCTCCAAAGAGAGCTAGGCTGGACAATAGTCGCGAGATGAATCAGTTAGCAGATAAGGTAATGCGGGATCAGAGACCGGATAGCAGGTAGCGAGCCCGACTGTAGCGCGCTATATTAAAAAATGAAGAAGAGGCACCGACCAATGGGAATCGCGAGTCACCAGGGAGAGAGAGAAGTAGCGGGTATTTAAGGAAAGAGTAGTGCGCGATTGAGAAGAGGCATTGGAAGAAGATTGATAGGACTTGTAGAGGACTTGCGCGCGAGAACCATGTAACACCACGTCTGGTTCCCACGGAGGACCAGTATTGATTGTACTGATCTGTATCGTGCTAACTGTGGGTATTAAAGTTCTTGAAACGAACATTGGAAGGTCTTCTGCGATGATTGAATAATTAGAATCTTCCTCTGTGAGTATCTGATTTATATTAGACAGTGACACACTGACTGAACTGAGTAGGTCGATGTCTAACTTGTCTAGGGAATCAACGCAGAGAAAAAACGTTGCAGTACGTGCCCAAATTAGAATACCGAGTCTACAAACGGATTAGGCAGATGCGACAAAAGGAAATAATAGTAGACTCCGGGCATTCTATAACGTGTTCGGCATGCCATCTACTAAATAAAATATTCCTGCTGTGTGTGTTGTGTGTTTGTTGTGTGTTTGTTGTGTGTTTGTTGTGTGTTTGTTGTGTGTGTGTTGTGTGTGTTGTGTGTATTGTGTGTGTTGTGTGTGTTGTGTGTGTTGTGTGTGTGTTGAGTGTGTTGTGTGTGTTGTGTGTGTTGTGTGTGTGTGTTGTGTGTGTTGTGTGTGTGTTGTCTGTGTTGTGTGTGTGTGTGTGTGTTGAGTGTGTTGTGTGTGTGCTGTGTGTGTTGTGTGTGTTGTGTGTGTTGTGTGTGTTGTGTGTGTTGTGTGTGTTGTGTGTTTTGTATGTTGTGTGTGCTGTGTGCGTGTGTGTGTTGTGTGTGTTTTATGTGTGTCGAGTGTGTTGTGTGTGTTGTGTGTGTTGTGTGTGTTGTGTGTGTTGTGTGTGTTGTGTGTGTGTGTGTGAGCGTGTGTGTGGGCGCGTGTGTGTGTGTGTTGTGTATGTGCGGGTTTGCGCGTGTGAGCGTTACGTTACGTTACTAGTGCGGCATGACATCTGCTAAATCAAATATTCCTGTGCATACAGTAGACTAGTCATTAAAAAAAAACTTTGCCTTGTGTTTTTGTTATACAGAAAGACTTTTTGGGTCCAGAATTTTAACAAAATATACGAAGGAATGTCTAAACGCTCCATGTATTCGGCATCCATTTTGATGGTTTGACGGACCTTTTGCTAGGCAACCGGTCACGTAGTTGATGGGTTATCTGGTGGATCCAGAACGTCGCGATTTACCTACGTCACACCAAAACATATGCGCGTCACCTTCATCAAACAGTTGTTGAAAAACAGTTGAAAGTATAGTCTCACCTATCTGCATGCTCCCAGGCAGCTGCCCTTTCGAAAAAAATTATCTTTGTAAATTTAGGATTCTTCTAAGAATTATGGACAAATACCCCTTTTGACACATGACAGTCACTTGTAGATTACCGTTTTGTGATGTCATTGGTCCATTTCCACATTGATTTTAATATGAGAAAAAAACTAATGATTCAGTTTTTTAATATAGCGATTTTGAAGTAAGTAAATACCAATCAAAGCGCTTCACATATTAAAATGGCGTGTTGAAAAAGGGTGTTCCTCTTCTTTCAACTGTTGATAGCACCCTTTAAGGCTCTTCCGATGCCGGCAATCTTGGTACCGTTTGAAAGCTTGGACTCTCTGTTATTCTTGCACGCCAATGGTTTTCAGATAACCAGTAAACTAACATATAAACGGACTACAATTGTGTTTTATTCTATACACTTCCGAACGATGTTTTCTTCGGGTGCACAGTACACCGATGTTCCTATTGGCGGCGCCACTTTCGAATTTGCATAGGTTTCAGACATGCGTACTTCATCAGTTCTTAATTTCTTGCTTTAAGCTCCACCCACTTTTCGAAGCCGGCGAAAAACAAAAAATAACTTGCAATTTCCGCCTTTCGGTAATATGACCCAATTTTTGCGCATATGCGGAGCCTGCCAACTTCTTCTGGGCGAATCTACAGTCACGTAAATCCACCGAGGTTAAGCTGGGTCAAAATTATTCTGATTGGTCGCTCCACAAGTTCGGCATTAATTTTTGTTGGCTTGACGGTGTGATGATGTAGGAGTAATACGATTATTTTGTCTTGTGTTGTTTCCTGTTTGCGCGTCAGACGGATATCTTATGTTGCGTAATGAGTAAGGTATCCGTGCAAGCCTTGTATTGCATAAAATGCAGCTAGTCCAGGCCAGCTGGACATAGTGATCGTTTTGACTTGGGGCATGCAGCTGAATAGTTAGTATATAATAAACGTTGTAGAACAGCTTAGTGAGGTCGGTCGAACGTAGCTCGCCAGTGAAAGCTACGACAGTGAGGAGGACCCGTCCGGTTGTAGAAACAACCTGGATCTCGGTTCGGTAGAAATAATTAGTCATTTCTAAGAAGAGTAGTCGAAGGCAATATATTTAGATCGGGCGCTGGATAATTTTGAAACGTATACATTGTATAGAAAGGTCTCGACGCAGCCTAGGGGCATAGTAACATTAATCCAGCCTGTATAATTGAAAATGTGGAAATTATATAGAAAGGTATTAAGGTCGAACTCGTGTTTGAACACTGATTTTCTAGTATCCCTTGCTTGTATAACCCTGTTTTAACTAATACTAGGCACACACCAGCCGACTAACGCCGACTTGAGTTGTCAGTCGACGCAAAAAGCAGTCGGCCCTAAACGCCAATTAGTTACGCCGACTTCTGCCCGCACACACCAGCCAGCACACACCAACCGACTCGCGCCGACCGTCGGTGCTCGGCGTGATCCTTGTGGAAAACAAATCCACTATAAATACGCGTGTTTACCCCTTTGGTGTTTGCTCGAGATGGCGATACGCCTACAATAAACATACGAAATATTTGTAAAAAGTAGGCCAAAACGGCTATCAGAAACACGAAACTTGTTACATAGTAAGTCGGAGCTTCGCCGTCAGCCTTCACGACATATTTGCCTAAATCTTGACATAACAAAGGCTCTCCAAAAACACCCCCAAATGCATCACCCTTTGAGGTTCGCCAAAAACCCCTTCAGGCTCTCTCAAAGGCCTCCAATTGTATCTTCCCTTTGAGGTTCGCCAAAAACCCACGAATCACACCCAACAACCTCAAATTCCACCTCAAAAGGCACCCCATTCCCTAAATATTGGGGGTTAATTCAGTCTCCAGCCCCCCATCAAAATATTGAAGGGCTTTGCCTCGATCCCCAACCCTCCGCCCGGTTCTTGCGCCTGTGCCAAAGATATAGGATTTGGAAACGCAGGTAAAATAATTTACCCCGAAGCTTTGCATTGTAGTAATAGACCAGGGCATCGTCAGGTACCTCGCTAATTGCCAGTAAATTATAATAATGTCACATCTTTGGGTGAAGGTTTTTCAGATTTCCAACAACTGAATGCAGCGTTGAACATAGAGGTGCACGTCAGAATAGTGGCGCCATCTAGCTGATTGCCGAATCGGAGGTGATGTACATAACAAGGCGACTATCCTCGCAAGCCAGCACACTACCACTGACATAGGTCTAATGTCAGATGTACGTGGAATCAGTACTTCATCCCGTCCCGTTGTGGTCGCCGTGCCGCGACTGTAGGAGTCAGCTCAACTTCAAAGAACACTTCTATTGTGCTTAGATCTGAAAGATGTTTTGGTTGACGCGCCGACGGATACAGCCACTTTTTTTTACAGGTCGATATGTCGGGGGTACTCGTGCAGTCTGCAGTCACTGCCTCGCGAGAATTAAAGGGAAGTAGTCAGTTCCTCTGCCCTGAATTAGTTGGCGTATTAATCTGCTGTATTGAAAGTAAAAAACGGGACATCGTTGCACATCAAAGGGTATTGCGGTTAAATCAATAAAGCTTGTTGTGAAACTGGATGTTTTGTTTACTATTTGAGCATGCTCCGGGGTCGTATCGTCCAAATTGCGAATGTTGTTACGGGCTTTGTTACTAAACACAGTTTGGCGGGCAGTATACTTCAACATAGTCAGTACAGTCTTACAGTATACTTCAACATAGTCAGTACAGTCTTAAGAACATTATATTAATTAATAAATAAAACAACTAGGAACAGACAGCTTCCTTTTCAGGCGACCGTCGGTTTCCCTGGCTGCGGGGCAAAGGTTCCGTTCACTTCCAGACCAAACACCTGTAGTTAACAAGCATTATGTATGCTTGCTTTATCTTGAGCGGCGAGCGTTGTTTGAACGGCTGGCCGCGGCACTATTAATGATAGATAAAATAATGATACCGTTTCAAAAATAGAGCGGTATCTAATTGACGACAGCCGGTTGTCACTGGGCGGAAACGTTCAGCTATTCAGCAGTGGATGTCAGGTAAAGAGAGACCCCGGGGAATAGTATCGAGCTTGTAGGTTTTTGTAGAGCCGGCGTTGGGGCGTCACACAATCCCGTCATACACCACGTTCCATCACCGCGGGGGAGCGATATCCCCGAAATAGGACATCCGGGCGTTCGTCGTTAACAATCAATACCCTTCATCTTCGCTATCCACGGTTTGTGTTTCACGCGACTTCATCCTAATTTACACCTTTCGCCTCCGTTGTCGTTTGGTTTACGCCGCTGAGGCATCAGGCCGATATATCAAGAATAGAATATAACACACACACACCACCACCACGCGTGGTGTTACCACGAAGATGTATCAGCAAGAACAATAGTGAAAAAACCGTGTTTGTATAAAATGTATGCTGACGTTTTTGGTAAAATCATGACATACAGGTTGTGTTTTAATAAACCACAACACTTGTTCCGTGTTTATGTTGCATGTACACATACACGCACGCACGCACGCACGCACGCACGCACGCTCGCTCGCACAAACACACACACACACACACACATACATAAGACTACAAGTATATTTCGACAGGCAGCGGAATCTGTAATAGGCATTTTCTAATGTCAAGATCATTTATTGATGGTAGACGACACAGCTTTGGGCACCTAGCAACACGTGCGACGACAACGCAGCACACACAGCAGCCTCCGATGGTAACTGGTATCTAAGGGTAACAGACCACAACACCGTGTGACACAATTATTTAGTGTGCGCCTATTTATATACGATTGAGCTTATCAGTGTATTCACGTGTCGCACAAAGCACAGTTAGGTTGTTTTAATGGATACGTTCGATTGAAGTCTGGCCGTGCATGAGACAGCCGAGTCGACGTTGCGCCCGAAGTCCGTTCCCACTCGGCACCAAGATGAAATGTGCAATTCCAGGCGAGTATATATATATATATATATCTATTGCACGGTTTTGCTTTGAAACCATATTTGGGGCGCGGTAACCTTGCATTTTACTATATGCATAACATTTACGCTTTCTGTTTATCGTAGCTACGATGGCAATGTCAGTCATGCTGCAGGGGCTCGTGGTTCCTGAAGAAGTGATTCGCTATGATAGGTATAATGACGTTCAGCTATGCACAAACACTCGATCCAGGCTGATCGGCTAACTCACCAACTGGTGTTTATTGGGCGTAGTGATACATGCGATAATGTAGTACGCTATAGCAATTATGGTATGTGCTATATCACAACATCTCCCTCTGCAGAAATAAAAGTGAACGATATACATAGAACTAGAACAATAATTATGAATATGAGATTATGAGTAAGCTTATATAACACAAAACTATTCTAACGTCATTGTATAGTCAATTAATAACTAGTCAAAATTACTCATTGCTGAATCTGGCCGGCTTCCTGATCACGCGCCCTGATCGTCGGATCACTGGTTCGGAGGGCGGTGCGTCACCGGTCGTTGTGACGGGCACCGCGACCGGTTGGGCGGAGGTGTCGTCGTCGTCCAGCGGGTCACGGAATGTCACGGATCTTGGAGTTGGCGTCAACACCAGCTCTCTCAGATGGGACCTTGTTCTGCGCAGACGCGTGCCATTTGGCGTCTGAACGATGTATGAACGCGGTTCTGTGCTCTGCGCGATGATCTCTCCAGGGCACCATTGGTGTGTTTCCTTGTTCAGGATTCGCACGCGTTGCCCAGCATGCAGCGGAGCGAGCTCTGGACCCGCGTGTCGGTCGTGGTCCCGTATCATTCGATCTCTGCGTCGCTCGAGTTGCTCGTTGTTCGATTGCTGGCTCTGCGTCAGTGTCGGGTGGTGACTCGGTAGGGTAGTGCGCACAGGTCTGTTGAACAAGATTTCACTCGGGCTAGATAGATGACTATCCAGCGGCGTGCATCGATGGTGTTGTAAGGCAATTAGCACGTCGCTGCCCGTCTTCGCACATTTCTGTATGACCGCTTTCACCGCCCTGACCTGTCTCTCAATGAGTCCGTTGGATTGAGGATATCTGGGTGATGTTGTAGTGTGTTTGACGTTCCACTTCTTACACATGTCGTGGAATGGTTGCCCTACATACTGTGGGCCATTGTCAGTCACTATTTCAAGTGGTGGTGAGAACATGCTGAACCATTCTGCTGACATGTTCGCAATGGCAGAACTGGTTGTTGACAGCATCTTCTGGACGAGGTAGAACTTTGAGTGAAAGTCGCTAATCAGCAGGTAGTTGTTTCCTTTGACCTGGAACATGTCGCTTGCCACTTTAGTCCACGGTGTTGATGGTACATCGTGGGCGAGGAGAGGTTGTTGTCGGTGTTCTGGCTGATTCTCCTGGCAGGCTGCGCAGGTTTTCACCATTGTCTCAATGTCTTTGTGAATGTTTGGCCAGTAAACTGATTCACGCATCAGTCGTCTGGTCTTCTCGATTCTGAGATGTGCTTCGTGGAGCTGGCCTAGGATGTCTTTCCTCATCGCCTCAGGGATGATGACCTGTCTCCCTTTGAAGATGACGCCATCAGAGATGCCAATTTCGTCGCGATAGGACCAGTATTGGCGAAGGTCCTGTGGCAGATCTCTGATCGTGTCGGGCCACCCGCTGTAGACCACTTGCTGGAGGGCTCGCAGTGTGCGGTCTGAGGTGGACAACTCTCGAAGCTGAGCACGTTTGTCAATGCTAAAGTTGATTAGATCGATGCTGTCGATGACGTTTTCCTCTTCTTCATCTTGCACGACAGCATCCACAGCCACGTCCAGTGGGATCTCAGCGTTGTTCTTCGGGTTGGGGAGCCTCGACAGAACGTCGGCAATGATCATCTTGTTGCCTGGTCGATACACAAGTTGGAAGTCGTACCCCTGTAGCTTGATCAGAACTCGCTGGAGACGTGGAGGTGCACTCTTCAGCGGCTTGTTGTGTATCGTTATCAAAGGATTGTGGTCTGTTATGACAACGAACTGCTTTCCGAACAGGTAGGTGTGGAATTTCTGGATGCCATTTACGATCGCTAGTGTCTCACGTTCGATGTTCGAATATGCTGACTGGGCTGGGGTGAGTGTCTTCGATGCGAACGCCACGGGTTTGTTGTTCTGTAGCAGACAGGCACCCAACCCTTTCTGCGATGCGTCGACTTCCAGCGTCGTTTCCTCCTGTGGATGGTAGTACGCCAGACATGATTCGTTGCTGATACATCTCTTCAGATCGTCATAGGTGTGTTGGTGGTCCTCGTGCCACGCGAATGGTACGTCCTTCTTGAGGAGTTCTCTCAAGGGTGCCACCTTGTCCGCAAAGTGAGGTATGTACGCTGCAAGGTAGTTCATCAGGCCGATGCATCGCTGCAGGTCCTCCTTGTCCTGAGGGGTCCGCATCATGCGTAAGTCCTCAATCTTGCTCGGGTCCGGTCTAATTCCGTCTTGGTCGTAGACTGACCCGAAGAAGACGACCTCGTGGGTCTTCACGACACATTTCTTCGAGTTGACGACGAGACCTTCCTCACTGGCGACCTGCATCAGTCTCAGCAGGTTCTTGTCGTGCTCCACGTTGTCTCGACCATTCACGACTACGTCGTCTGCGATGCCGACGCAACCTGGCGTCCTGGCTAGTATGCGGTCCATGGCCTGTTGGAATAGGTCTTGGGATGCGCACAGGCCAAACGGAAGCCTCTTGTAGCAATACCTGCCAAAGGTGTGCGGAAGGTCGTCAGTTCCTGACTGGCCTCGTCGAGGTGGATGGACCAATACCCAGCCTTGGCATCCATCTTGGAGAAGACGCGTGCCTCTGCAAACTCAGGATTGAGCTCTTCTAGAGTCGGTATTGTGTGTGGGCACCGCTTGAGGCTGTCGTTGAGACGCTTAGGGTCTAGGCAGACTCTCAACGAACCATCCCGCTTCACAGTCGTGGTGATTGATGAGCACCAGTCCGTGTGGTACTCGATCTTGCGGATGATACCATCACTCTCCATATTGTCCAATTCTCGTTGGAGTTTCTCTTTGAGGTGAATGCTGCACTTGCGTGGTGCATCGATTGATGGTTGCACATCTGGTTTCAGTACTAGGCTAGCCTTCCCATCGAAGCTACCTATGCGGTCGAACTGCTCTGGAAAATGCCTCTTCAGATCATCCACGGACTTCACGGTCACCGCATGTTGGGTTGTTTTGTCTCTCGACTTGACTGCATTGATGGTGACGATTTTCATCTGTTCACATGCTCGCAAGCCTAAGATTGCTGACCCGTCGACATCGACGACGTAGAATTTGTACTTTCTCCACTGGCATTCTTTGTACTGGCAGAGTATTTTCATTGCACCGCAGCATTTTATCTCGCCACCATTGTAGGCTGTCAGCGTAGTGTTCGGTACGGGCTCAACTTTGGTTGTCCACTGGTCACCGTACATTTATCGTGCTATGCGTATGGGCAGTGTGTTGCCCGAAGCGCCAGTATCAACCTTCAGTTTGAGTTCGTGGACGCCCTTCATGTCAGCGCACACAGTGTTAAGTTGAGCGTACACTTCGTCACGTGGAGGGTCTGTGCAGCGACCCGGGTTTTCTGTCGTCATCGTGCTGAACGACTTCGTGTAGACTTCGCCTTCACTTTCACTTTCGTAGTCCGGGTTCTCGTTTTCTGTTTGGTAGCCAGAAAGTTCATGGATTGGTTTATCTGGTCTGCGGCGACTGTCACGTCGGCTTCGGCTCTTTGGCTGGCTATCACGTCGTTTGCGATATCTTTGTTGTTCATCTTTCTGTTTCTTCCTACAACACTTGGCCCGATGCCATCGCAGTGCTTGCATCTATCTTTGTATGCAGGGCACTGCCTCGGTGCGTGTGACAATGCACAGTTTCTGCACGCGTTTCGGTGCTTTACCTCACTGATTGACGTGTGATGTGTGGATAATGTTTGTAGGGACGCTTTTCCGGCGGCTATGGCCTCGTACTTGCGTGCCTCTTGCAGTACACTCCTCATGTCGTACCCTTTGTTTTGGTCTAGCAAATGCTTCTGCAACAGTTCATGAGGTGTACTCGCTATGATGAGCTCAATGACTCGCTCCACTAGCTCACATTCATCAAAGTCGCACAAACTGCCTTTATGACGCGCTCTGTTGACAAACTCGTCTGTACTTTCTCGCTCTGTTTGACGAAATGTCATCAGTTCCATTCTGTGGATGCGAAAGTTCACCCGTATGTCTAGTTGGTCTTCAAACATCTTATAGAGTTTTGCGGGATCTTGCTTGTCTGTGTCTGATAGCATTGACGCATTTAAACGCTTGAGTCCTTCATTACCAACAACAATCTGAATTTTGATTGCCTGTTTAGCTGGGTCAATGACATTCTCGTCTGTGAGTATCAATGTCATTCGCTGTTTAAAGAGTTTGAATGTTTCTGCGATGTTATCGCCTTCCCAGTTCATAGTTGGGTATTTTGCCATTGTTAGCTGGTTATGTGATTTTCTTATTGTGTAGTAAGTTGTCGTCATTGCGGATACACGATAACAACAGTGTTTAGCAGGACGTTACCTGTAGGCCTATTGGTCCATGTCTGCACACTCGGAATACGATATCTACGCTCTTAGTATTGTAGTTGTTTCCAGCACTCCACACCGTACTATTATGTGACTAGTCTGTATATATTGTGGTTACAATGTTATGGTCTTATTAGGTCTGGTTGAACTAATCAGCATTTTCAGATCATTATTGCCAAGCTAAGCCGACTTTTCTATGCTGGCGCTGATGCTGGTCACCTCCAAGGTGCTTGTCCTCTTTCCATTACGTCCAAAATTTTGACCGGACCGACATTAATGTGACCTCCGAGTCACGAGGAATACACAGTGCCCAATGTTGAGAGTCATGTTTTTATACCAAATATACCATACCGGTCTGGGTTTTGAACTCAGAGCGCTGGCAGATTTGCTAACTACTGCTTCAGTGCAATCTATTGTAACTACGTCAGTGTACATGTAAAGGTTCAGAGTATGCTAGTAATCTGCTGAACGACATTGTATGTTCCTAATTTATTAATACAACGTTCTAAATACTAGAAAAAATAATATGTATACTGTCCGCCATATTGCGTTTAATAAGCCCGAAACATTGTTATTAATTTGAAAGTTTCGTACACGAAACATTCAAACTGAATAGGGAAACATTGAATAGTAAACGCCAGCCACTGGTGGGAAACATTAAATAATAAACACCAGACATTGAAGGGAAACATTAAATAACAAATACCAGCCGTTGAAGGGAAACATTAAATAGTAAACACCAGCCATTGAAGAGGCCTGTAACGATAAAGGCTTTACCTAAAGTTCCTGAAATTGCTCTTTGATGTCGCCTGGTTCCAACAACCAAGACAGCCGAAGTTAACGCGTCGAATGGGGAGCTGGACGGCTTAGGCAAGCCAAAACAAAACCTTACGGGTAATTCGCATTTTGAATCCCCAAATGGTAATCTAACAAATAATGTCATCAACGCTCTCCAAATTAGTATGTAATTTGCTGCAAATGTGAGTTTTTTAAAGACTACTAAAAAGCCTTGTCTGAAAAAACGTTGATCGAAATATGCAAACGTTAACATTGTTGTGTGAATACGTGGTGACTTATATATACATGGAAGGCACTTCCCCAGGGTAGGAGTAGCGATCACCCAGTGGGACAAAAACATTGCATTCAAGGCACGTTGGCACATTGCATTAAGGCCATTGGCATGCCTTTTTTGTACACAAGTCAACATTTACGTTGTGGCATCCTATCTATGTAGTAAGGTAGCTTGTCGTCGAAACACTGAGTTGATGGCTTCTATCTTTAAGCCGCCGTTAAAACAACGTTACAATTGCTCTGTCGACGCAGGTGCGTCAACAGAGCGATTGATGACTCTCCAACTACGATATAATTGATGCGGATATGGGAGCATGCATTAATTATTACTTACATTTCCATTACACGCAGCGTCATGACAACAAAAATCACTAAAATCTAACAGACATGCTTCGGGGTGTAATATACAATTTTATGCACATAAATAATGATATTAAACAACAGAAAGGACCTGAGACCGCCACTTGGTTTAGATAGCAATTAACTAAGCCGTATCTGGTCAAGAGAAATCTCAAAGAGTACGACACTATACACTGGCAGACTGTTGCTGAGGACAGAGCCATCTGGCGAACCTGTCCTACTGGTGGTTCAGCGAACGACATCGAAGCACACCGGACGAACCAGGAAACCAAGTATGCGAGACGTCATGCCAGAAACGCAAGTAAACCTACGTGATGATTGCAGCTACAAAAAGCATCGTCTACCGAGACAGAAGCTGCCCTCTACTAATCTTTACGGCATTGGTTCAGTTGATCAATATGTCCTTCCTGGCGTTGATCGCAATCCATCAGTTCCAGTAGCCAAGGCACGTTTTTATTGCCACGGTTGATTTGGCGCGTCGTCACGCAACACTCTAAGAGCGGTCACGCACTGGTAGAAAACTCGACGTCGGAGTTAATCTGATCGTGTTCGCAGCTCAGCCAGTGCTCTCTAGAACAAAAAGTCCATAACGGAAATATATTTTGACCCCAAAATGTCACAATAAACGTATCAGGTGTATACATTTACAACAAATAAAATATGTATGCATACATAATAATGTGTGTATACACCACCGTAGTTATGACAAATAATATTTTTTAATATATGATGTTTTTTTAAATTATGTGTCTATCTAAATTATATAATCGTGTGAGTTATACATGACAGTAAATGTTCCTTATAGCGACTGATATAATCAAAACTGTGTATGTACCTGACTACTGAAATGTTCGTCCATTAATTAACAATTAACATTACTGATATTGGTGATATGAATAATAATTTAGAAGTGTACATGTATCTTTGTATTTTTTCAGCAGAAAGTTTTTAGCGTAAATTGCAAAGCCTCGCAGGCTATGAGTGTATATATTTTGTTTCACTATTTCAGGAGTGTCGTTTATAATGTATGGCAAGTTATATTTAAGACATTGTTTTGCAAATTCATGTTTAGTTATGGCAGTATGTATATTTTTAGATTTCCTAGTGTCATGAAGGTGTATATTAACATTTTATGTAATATGCCAGTTTAATAAATAAACAGGTAGATTTTGTTAACGTATTTAAAGTAAAATTGTAATTCTTGTAGTTTTAATTGATCGTCTAGTTCTAACAAATTAAGATCATTGGAAGTAGAGAAATGGGCCTGTAATTTTTGAATAATGTTGGATTGTACATTTCCACTAACTTCCACATTTCTTGATAGAATTATACACAGTATTTTTTACTGGTGAGTGAGCATGGATAGACATCATATCATTTTGTATAGAAAAGCAAAGAGCAAAAAGACATTTGGATCATCGCGTTCGCGAGAAGTTCCTAGAAAAAACGAAAAAAAACAATATTTAATTTAGATGTACCTTTACACAATATTAGCTTATCCCAAGTTATAGGCCAATATACAAATCTACTAAATTAAATAATATTGTACTCGTTTTATTTCAATTTTAATTTGTAAGTTAATAGCTTAATTACAAAACACACAAAAATACATAATATGACTACTATAATACAATAACTACTAGCATTGTCGGATACGTTAGTAACAATGTACACGAAATATGTCCAAAACAGTATTTCCACATAAACTAGATATTAATACGCAAACACCATAACTATACATGTCTCCAACAACAACAACAATAAAAGCAATATCGTTATTGTGATACGGCGGCATAAATAAACCGGTGATTCGTATACGCCAAAGTCTCTACATCGGCCAAATTTTTACGCCGCGATAAGTGTGAAACAAATAATTATTACAGCACACTCGTCTATTTCTTCAATGCTAAATATTACAATGTTATAATAATTGAAAAAACATGGTTAATAAAAAATATATAAAGACAGCGTGAATACATTAGTTCACAGAAAACTTTCATACATATATATGAATATATATGTATGAGTTACAAAGAAAAATACTGTGCTACCCAACATGGATGCTGAAATAAAAGGTGACGAACATATTTTAAAAATCTTTGCAACTAAGTATAATAACTGATATAATTCAGTAGCTTATAATGAAGAGGACATGGCTTCATTGTCCTCTTCAAGTAGATGTAGAGGAGATCGGGGCAAAGCGGCCACTAGGGCAAAGTGGACACTAACATTTTAAGCTCAGACTATTTGTATCATCTAACGTTGATGTGAAAAAACATTAGTTGATATCACTACCGCTTCGGTGCACCGCCTCCACGTGCCAAATGAGTCACCATTTTCCCGTTCTGGCGGTAAGTCGCTTTTAGTGTACTCTCTTGCGGTTTTTTCATTTTTGGAATGCTTTTCCTAGTCTTATATGTCAGAAATATTGAAAACGCTTGTAAGCGTGTGATCTGCTACATGTACGTGTAGATAAAACTGAGTTATGAACAATGTTCGCGGAATAGCGTATGGGAATAGCTAACATTTACGCAAGGCACCAACACAACACCAGGTAGAATGAAAATGGCCAGGATTTATTTCTGACATTTTAAACGTGAATACATGCAATATTTACAACAAATGTGGGCCAATGGAGGTCCTCATACATTGCGTCGTTTACCTAAACATCACACGACAAGAGGCCCACATTATGGGTATGAACAATAATATACGGAAATTAAACAATGATCCACGAATCACGTGGTACAATGATTGTATAAATATATCAGTATTGTAGCTAATAAGGTTTTATATAATATCCAGAGAGGTGGGGCCATTCCGCCGATCCACAAATGTGGTACAATGATTATATAAATACATCAATATTGTAGCTATATATATGCTATATATATTCCGCCCCTATAACGATACCAGTTTTATTCGGAAGAACCTAAATATGGTAGGTGGGGAGGGAGGCGGAATTCAATTTCGTTATCGGGAACTGGAATACGGGAAACTTGTTTGGATACGTCCGCTCACTTGAGAACCTAGATCGTTGTGTGCTGCAATTGCCCCGCGCACAAGTTACGCGGTCTTTCTGCGCTATGCTGATTGGCTGGGAGTTTACCTTGTATTACTATGCAGTTGTCATGCAACAGCTGCGGCTGTATGGGTAATCTACATATCGGACCCTGACCTGGTTAAAGTCCACCTCACCCACAAAGGGTGGCTCATATCAGTAGTGATGCCACCTCGCGTAAAGATCAGTATGAAATCTAATTTCATACCTAAATTTGTTACGACAGCGAATGTGGAGCAAAGTGAATGGGGCATAGTGGACAGGCGAGGCAAAGTGGATGGGGCATAGTGGACAGGCGGAGCAAAGTGGATGGGGCATAGTGGACAGGCGGAGCAAAGTGGATGGGGCATAGTGGACAGGCGGGACAAAGTGGATGGGGCATAGTGGACAGGCGGGGCAAAGTGGACATATTTGTGTTCATTTAGCCCCGTGCTTTTTACATTACATTGAGTAGTGAGTACTTAACAAATACGTTACATTGAGTAGTGAGTACTTAACAAATACGTTACATTGAGTAGTGAGTACTTAACAAATACGTTACATTGAGTAGTGAGTACTTGAATAAATTTGATTTGATGAAGTAAATTATGTTAAACTTTTTAATTACTTATGGATCGAGGAATGAATCCCCATCTAAACAGATGTTTATTTTACCTATACATGCCCTTACAAAAAATACCATTCAAACACCATTGAATGATATTAGGTAGTATTATGGCCAATGGTATTTGAATGGTACTTGAATGGTACTTGTAATTAACCCTTTTTGTACTGTTCAATGATATTCTGAATGGTCTTCAATGATATTAGGGGGTATTATGGCCAATGGTATTTGAATGGTATTTAATCCAATGGTATTGAATGGTCCTCAGTGGTATATCATTGAATGGTATACCACTGAGAACCATTCAGAATACCATTCAAAATATCATTCAATGGTATTCTGAATGGTCTTCGATGATATTAGGGGGTATTATGCCTAATGGTATACCACTGAAGCATATTGTTGAAAAAAAACCATTGAACAACGTATGCTAAATAACAAATTCAACCATATATAAACCTTTGAATACCACTGATTATCAGTCAATGTAGTGCATGCACTACTGAACGGCAGTTAAATAGCCCCAGTAAAAAGGGATATATACGGGATATATACCACAAAACGATGCAATTAAAATACCATTGACATTAACATTTAGAATACCATACACATAAAGGTGTCATTTTTGAGCACACGTAGAACAGAAAATATTATGAAGGTAAATTAACAAAAGTTTAATGATATGCCGGTCTTAATTTTTTGCATGTGCATATGCAACCACTAAACCCTAGAACAACCGTCAACATGCAACCGGTACTCGGCAGGATGGCCCTACTCTCCTGTCAGCTGAGCCACAATTGACCTGCATATAATATGCAAAATACACATTACATGGGTGTCAATCAATTGACAAACAATATAATTATTGATTATACTTTACTGATTATAAACAACATCTTAGTGTCTCACGCATGCATTGTATTATGGAATAAACCAGCTAAAGCGCTATATACACATAATTATATACAAACAGGTAATCTGAGATTAAGCAAGAATGACACAATGTATACATCCAATCTACTGTGGATTACAACCACCAACAATATAGAACACTGGCCAAAATAATGCCATCATCCAGCGATTAACAATGAACACAATGTTCGCACCATCATTACCAACTAAATGCAATTCACATGAAAGCTACGTACCAGACAGGTTTCATACAAATCTTGTTCTTACTGTATTTTATTAAAAAAATGTGTCGTTTAATGTCGCCTAACACGGCTTAACGAGGCAAAATAGAAAGTTATCGCAAACAGGAAATACAGCCTTACATTTAAGTTACAACTACAACTCACATGACATGATGATCGACGTGGACACATACAAAGATGATACATCTTACCAACCTCAGGGTGTCCAAGTACAACTAACTACTGAAGGTGTCATCCATGTTCACACTTTCCATGACCTTTTTTGACATTTGATAGCTTTAAACGACAGAGCATATTGAAGGCGACTTCAGAGGACTTCTTCTGATATCTGCCCAGAAGTGGGAAGATTTCCCGAACATATTCGGAAACGTATAAAAAAGGTTTTATCCGTTGAAAATATTACATTTTCCAACCAACTCAAATATATGTTACAAATAAGTTATTATATATATATATATTGTATACACATCGAACACATACAACCAATTCTTTTGGATAAATGCGTGAAATTTCAAATTGTACCTGTCAAATTTCAAATAGTACCGTCTCGGTCCATGGAGCTTACTGCTACAAGTTGTTTAAATTTATTAATCAACACAATTAATTAAGTAATGTTATAAACTTATATATATAGTCTGCATGTTTAACTCATATGACATGTAAACATCAAGAACATGCCATATAATTTAAATGTACACACATGTATATGCAAAAGTATGTTTTAGAAAGCACACAAAAACAGCAATCAAACTATGATATATATGTGATGAAATTTCAGAGAAAAAAATCACAGTACCATAGTAAAGGAATATTTGAGTGTAGAGTAAAAAATAAGAGGTAGTTTCAAATCTTGGTCGTCTATGAATATTAAGCCTATCACATTTTAAGCTAATTGTGATGATTATATTACAAATAAAATAATGGACTCTTGAAGTTTTTGCTTTATACAATACACATCCATACCAACACTTACACATGTTCTAGCTATGAATAACAAATAATGTATATAAAAATGCTAGAATAGATTGATAGTTAATTTACAGTAAATTATATGAATTTATTTATGACCTACCTTTTAAATAATCTATGTTTTCATAACAAGCCAGTTTGATCAACAAAATTATCAAATTTCTGCATTTGGAAATGGGATATCTCTGGAAGTAATTATGCTATATACAAATAAGGTTTTCAGTGTTGCATTCAGCAGACACAGCTGTGTGAAATGATCAGACAATTTTAAAATCATCACTAGTTTGAAAGAGATAAACATATTTGTTGCAAAAAAAGTTATTTTAAAAATAAAACATACACCAAAATGATATGATCATCTCGCAATAGAATGTATATAGAACATGGATATTAAAGAATAATAATTATATAGGTGCTCCAAAAAGAATGGCAGTGTTTCCAAATGTTGGCTCAAAATGGTGGCCAATTTGTTTGATACCATGGAAACAGGGGTTTGGCCTGAAAAAAGTTCAATATATTTTTTACCCAGTATGATCCATTACATACTTTGGGCAGACATAATTGCACAAATAAAAATATAATCCTATCTACGTATTGTGTCTGGCCTTACCATATGGCATGTCAACAAAAGGGGAAGTGAGACAGCAGATGGTTTTACTGTAAAAAAAAAAACAGTTTGGCTCTTGATATCAATCACCATGATTTTGTATTATTAAGACATTCCAATAGTATATCAAAGTTTACCACTGAAGATTCAATGGTATATCTACAGGTATGCTGTCAACGTTCAGCATAGTGAATAATGTTTTCAAATATAGCTGAGACTTGCCAGTGGTATACTCTGTAACCTTTCAAAGATAATGAATGGTACTTTTCAAAATCCAATAATTATCACTGCTCCTACTGATTTATCATTGAATGGTCCAGTGATATTGAGTGGTATTTTCAAATACCATTGAGAGTCCTAATGGTACTAAATGATATTTTCAGATACAATTAAGAGTACCACTGAGACCTACTAATTTATCATTGAATGGTAATGAATGATATATGTTCAAATACCATTGAGAGTACCACTGAAACCTGATATATCATTCAATGGTCTAGTGGTATGATGTGAATGGTATATGTTCAAATACCATTGAGAGTACCACTGAAACATACTGATTTATCATTGAATGGTATTGAATGATATGTTCAAATACCATTGAGAGTACCTCTGAGACATACTGATTTATCATTGAATTATATTGAATGATATGTTCAAATACCATTGAAACCTGATTTATCATCGAATGGTCCAGTGGTACTGAATGGTATGTTCAAATACCATTGAGAGTACCACTGAGACATACTGATTTATCGTTGAATGGTATTGACTGATATGTTCAAATACCATTGAAACATGATTTATCATTGAGTGGTCCAGTGGTACTGAATGGTATGTTCAAATACCATTGAGAGTACCACTGAGACATACTGATTTATCATTGAATTATATTGAATGATATGTTCAAATACCATTGAGACACTGATTTATCATTGAATGGTCCAATGGTACTGAATGGTATATTGAAATACCATTGAAAGTACCACTGAGTCCTACGGATTTATCATTGAATGGTCCAACGGTACTGAATGGTATTCAGTGGTATACCATTGACTCTTTTTTGTAAAGGCACTAATCCTAAAACCTTTAAAATCTACACCCAAAAACCTTACTTCTATCGTGGGAAAATAGGAATGATATCTTACTATGGCCGAGAAAGAATGCACTCGGTGCCTTAAATTTTGTTAGCAAACTTGGTACATTCCCGACAGTACACATGCTTGGTGAAGCTGCATGTGGCAATCTTACAACAATAGACGGACTCCGAACAAGGTAAAGGGACAGTTTTCTACTAAACACTCACCTTGCCTTGTAATGGACATAAGCGACTGTTGCAGGAGCAGAACTTTAAGCAACGTTCCTCCAGTTTCTGACAGGGCTCAGAAAGCCAACTATGACGTTGCACGGTTAATAGCCAAAACAAAGATGTACACCATTGTTGAAACACTTATTCAACCAGAAGAAAAAAATTGTACAGACCGTGATTGTATCTAAGGCAGGCAGTGGGTGCTTTCTGACAACAATTTCAGGACTCGAATTGATGACGTATCGGATGATTTAAAAAGACACAAAAGAAACAAGACGAGCTTAACTGTCAAATGGTTGATGCAAATTTATGAAACCAACTCGGATGTGTGGGAAGAGGCGAAATTAGCAGTGCATGAACAAATGAAAAGCATCATCATTATGGAATTAACGCCTTTCAAATATCGTATTGTTTTCGTACTTAGTGATGCGATCGGGCAGATGACCTTACTGTATTTTTTCACACGGAAGCAAGGTCTTGTTAAGCTTAGCTGAAAGACAAGTTGCAACGTTTTCCAGCGGTTCACAACCAAATTACTGCATTGAGAATTATTGGAAGAAAAACTAGCATACATGGCTGACATCTTTGAACAAATTAAAACACAGAATCGAAGAATGCAAAGTTGCGGTGAGAACGTGCTAACGGGATTCAAATTAAAACGTCAGCTGTGGAGAGAGTAAATGAGATGTGGCTCACTGCGCACGTAGAAATGGATCAGTAACACACACCGTGGACATACGTACATATACAGTAGCAGAACATCTGGGAATGCTTCAGTATGACTGGATTCGTTTAGTTTGTTCCATCTACTGAAGTTTCAGTTAAGGAGTCTGAAGAAGGAAATTGGATTAAAATATTAACACAGCGATCGCACTCTCAAACTTATTGTTGATGCACCGGGACGCATGGTTGGGTGCAGTTGGAGGTTTCTGGTGAGCCTCAAGGGGCGCAGTTGAAGGGTTTCTGTGATCTCAGCTACGCAACATTCACCATCTTCCGACGCCTATGATATAATATAGTGCGTGTGTTTGTTGTGTGGCCGAGCCAGTGATGTATTGCTCTCGTTTTCAATGAGATTCCTTCATGAAATGACTTTCTCGACAGTGACAGAAATGCATTAAGTTGGTTAAAATGTCCATGTGAAAAAGGAGACAATGCATAGTGGTAGTGAAGCATAGAACACACATTGATATGGTGATATTTGGCTCGGTGTGCCGCGAAAATAGAACAAACTCACATATGTGCCGTGAAATAAAAACTGTTGTGAAGCACTGCTCATGTCACATAATATGTGACTAACACAGAGCCATGAGCTTTAACGGAAAAAGAACACAAAAACCTTATAGACCTACTACCTTTTTAACATGCCAATAAATCTTCAAACAAGGCCTTTCGCCAGAATTGTGAAATATTCAAATTTACCCGTTCAATTTTTTTATTTACCCGTTATGCTCATGAAAAACCTTTATACATACATTGGTCATTGGCGTCGGAATATGATGAATATATTCAGGGAGCTGAGGCTCCCCGAAAACCTCCAACCCCTTGAGGGCTATCGGAAAAACCTCCAACTGCACCCTCTTGAGGGCTCTCCGAAAACCTCCTACCTTGACGTTCGCAAAATACTCAAACTTCAAACTACACTCCTACACTCGCTTTCTGACTTAGTACAAGACCCGTTTTATGACACTATTTTGAGGAAAATAAATAATCCACGTTATGGTCCAACACAAGATCTTGGTATCTAAAAAATAAAAATCCGTTAACCAAAGATCGAAAGACCCGCTATTTGAAAAGGAAAAACTCGTTGCGATTTTTCAAAAATCCATGCCAATAACGGAACAACGGGTCTCTGTCTAAGGGCCTGCTTCAAACGAATACCAATGAACATTCCGTCGAAAACGTTTCACGTCAATGCAGTGCGTGTCACAACAACTAGCTCACGACTACTTAATTAATTAATGCGTCCTTATCAATAATATATCGTCTCGTGGTTAGAAATAATGTTGACGCTTCTGCGAGGCGGATTTAAGGTACACTACATTCCACGATAATTGATCGCAGGCCTTAAACATTAAAAAAGGTTTTCTGAAGGTGTAACCATGGAATCGTAATCTTTATGCTGCCATTGGAAAGATAATAATGACACATAGAAATGTGTCGCTACGTGTACCTAGCGGTTTTGAATACTGTTATGTCATTGCCACTTGTATATGTGAGTGAGACACGTTCCGCCGCCATTCGGGATTGTTCCAAGTAGTCCGGCGGATATGTGAAAAGATTATGCACTTTTGGATAAAAACAAGACACTTTGCTCATTTATTCTATACATCAAGGGAACCATCTTAAAGGTTGGAGGCATTCGAGATTTTGCTGCGTTCTGAAATTGGGTCCATTACAAAAATGGCCGCCAAATTAAATTTATCCGTATCTTAATAACTGCGTTAAATAGAGCAATAAGATGTTTATCTCGATGCATGTGTTAGGGATCAGAAATTTCACATTTGGTACATTTGGAATCCTCCACCATTTTCATCCGCCCTTTTTTAAGATGTCAATACAAATAACAATATCTTAATATCTACGTTACGTAGGGCAGTATGAGATACGTTTTTTGAATAGCTTGGAGGATAGCGATTTAAAAATTATAACTTCTTACCTTCGTCTACATGTGTATGTGTCGGCCATTTAAAAAAATAGCGCCCGCCTAAGCATATCATTCCCATATTTCAAGAACTACATAACATAAAACCACAAGCTTGATGTCAATTTTTTTTAAAGATGCGATTGTTTCAAATACATTACGTTTGACCTTCACTGAATTAAAATATATCCGTCATTTTGAAATATCCGCCATTTTGAAAATTGGCAGCAGACAAAGCCTGTTATTCCATTATAGTCTAGCGGATGGATAAACGAAAAGATTCCGTACTTTTGGATAAAAGCAAGATACTTTGCTCATCTATTCTATACATACACCAAGGGAACCATTTTAAAGACTGGAGGCCAGGTTTTGCTGCGTTCAGAAATGGCGGCCATCTTAAGAAATTGCGCCAAATTCAATTTCCCCATATCTTAATAACTGTGTTACATAGAGCAATACTATTTGTTTCTAGATATAGGTTTTAGGGGTAATAGATTTTAGATTTGTTACTTTTCGACTACTTTGACATCCACATTCGCCATTTTTAAAGATGACGGTCGTCATTCGTTAATACAAATGTTATATACCTTGTTTTGAACCCTCTGACATGGTACGGAGAATCCCAGTGGCGGATACTCGACAGAGGTAGTCATACTAAATTAAAGCTAAAGTCAAATTAAATCCTCTTGGCATGTGATTAGGAAGAAACCATTGTTGGGCTCGCACGTGATGCCTATAATGTACACTGGTAGGTGAATCAATGCATTGTCTCTGAGGTAATGCACCCATGACATTGCTTGTGGACGAAGCACAGTTGGCATGCCTATGTGAATAGTCTCGTCATTCGTATTAAATGTGCAACGGTCCATGATCGTACCCACTTACGAGTGAATATCATATATATATATATAGAGAGAGAGAGAGAGAGAGAGAGAGAGAGAGAGAGGAGAGGAGAGAGAGAGAGAGAGAGAGAGAGAGAGAGAGAGAGAGAGAGAGAGAGAGAGAGAGAGAGAGAGAGAGAGAGAGAGAGAGAGAGAGAGAGAGAGAGAGAGAGAGAGAGAGAGAGAGAGAGAGAGAGAGAGAGAGAGAGAGAGAGAGAGAGAGAGAGAGAGAGAGAGAGAGAGAGAGAGAGAGAGAGAGAGAGGAGAGAGAGGAGAGAGGGAAGGAGGAGGATGGAGATGCGGACGGGGAAGAGTGCCGGTGATATAGAGGGATAGGTGTGTTCTGGAGGTACTTGTTGTGTAAAGGTGACGTTTATTTTGTAGGGAAGCTGCTGTGGTCCTGCTTCGTGACGTATTTGTGTTTCATGACGATTTTCGTGCTCGTGAACATTAAAGTAGTTCCGATTAATTTAATCGGCTATAAACGGCTCAAAACCAACAACACAGACAGAGCTACGAAGACGGTTATGCTTACGGGTGGGTCTGCGGGTGTGCGAGCGCGCTACAACATTACGTATTCAAATCCGGGCCGTTTGGGAAACCAAATATTCGGATACGCATCTATGATAGCGATCGCTCGAAACAACGACCTAACTCCGGTGCTGCCGTGCAGCAGCAGTCTGAGATATGTGTTCCACGTCACGACGAACATTCTGGACAAATCGAACAGCAGCAGTCTGTGGCGCACCTTCCACGAGAAACGCGCATGCGCTTTCGACAATCGAACTATCCACTTAAAGACGGGTACGAACATAAAGCTGGTCGGATACTTGCAATCGTGGAGATATTTCCAAAACTTTACGGACGAGGTTCGTCGACAGCTACGTTTCGTCGACAGCATACGTCTCGCGGCAGACGCTTACATAAAATCAGTTGTGGAACGGCACTTCGGACGTAGCTCCAGTGACGTGGTCACCGTCGGAATCCACGTGCGCCGAGGCGATATGGCAATGGAGGTGTCTTACAACAAGGGCTACTCGGTCGCCAGTGCCGGCTACATAAAGAGTGCAATGTTTTACTTCCAGACCAAGTACAAGAAAATCGTCTTTATCGTCTGCACTGATGACATCACGTGGTGCGAGCAAAACGTTGCGCCGCTTGACAAGCGTGTTGCCATTTCGCGGAACACTAGGACGGCTGCTGAAGACCTGGCAATATTGGCCCGGTGTCAACACAGCATCATTACGACAGGGACGTTCGGGTGGTGGGGAGCTTGGCTTGCGGGCGGAACGACTATTTATTATAAACGCTTCCCGGTACTGGGATCTGAAATAGCGAGTGTCTTTAACAGGAACGATTTCTTTCCGCCACACTGGATAGCTTTATAGCCTATAACTAAGTTATACTGTATAAACAATAGCCACACCAGGCTAAGTCAAAGTTAGCGGCGTTCACTTCCCAGTTCATGTGTGTGTGTGCAGTCGATGCTTTATATTCAGTTTGTGTATATATTGCAGCAGTATTCATTCCTCAAGGCAAAACACGTGTGCAACTCAGATTACTGAATAATACATCCGTAGGCCTACATCCAGCTGTATATGAATAGGTCCTAGAATGGTATAGGCCTACTTCCACTTTCATTAATCTCTAGCGAACATTGAATAATATTATTGGTCATACTAGCAAAACATACGGAGAGAGCTTCCTGCTGTCCATTCACGCACAAATGTTTTTATTGTTGATCTGATCTGCAAAAAGGGCTAAGTTTAACGTTACGTTAAAGTAAGTGTTAGGGTAGATTTAAGGTACTTTTGACAAGATTGACATCAGGTGTTTACATGCACTTCTAGTTCTATGATGGTACAAATTGCTGTAAACCCCGTTACGTTTTTGAACCGACAGGAACAAATTCCATGTGAATAACCAGACTCATTTACCGTAGCAATTGAGATGTACTGACGTTTTTGTACGGGCTGCTTTTAAGAGAAGCTGCTCACATGTCATGTAGATCAGTATATATCTATGTACATTGTGTAGAAGTGTTGATCGAACGTATCTTTGATACGCGACACAATGCTGTGCCACGCGTTCTTTCACATAGACTACATGTCAACCTGTGACGATAATTAAGGTAGGTAGTATGGATTCCACCAAAAATCTTTAGTTTTCAACACATATCAACCATATTTGGTATGCAGATACATACTAACATAGTTAATGTTTTTTCATGTTTCGCATAAATTATGCAAATTAGGTATCCAATATGTCCGCCATAATAGGGAAATTATGTATTTTTTGCCGCGCTCTAACCAAAAAGGTATTCAAGTTACAAGCTTGTAATTTAGCACAGGGATTACTGTTATGCATATCTACTGCATGAATATCACAGAAATCAGATATGTTGTGTTGTTTACGTGAAAAAAGATTTGTTGTCAAAAAACCTTTTTTGTGTAACTTTTTCACATAATTAACGCCTATAATTCAGAAACCATTAAATATATTATGATTTCTTTTAATTCATGCAGTAGATATACTCATTAGGCACTGCGGTGCAAAATATTTTGCAGTTATACCCAGTATTTATTCTACTAGAGCGCAACAACTTTAAGTACTCGCAGCAAAAATGGTATTCCGAGAAAACGATGATAAGGTAATTTTTAGAACCAAATTCTGCCAAAAGCCATCCGAAGAAACCTCAATATTGCCACGTTTTATTACTTTTTCAGCTAATATACTAACTGCATATTGAGGTAAGGATATGAAAGTACATAAATAGCAAAGAAAGTCTTTTTTTTATGTCAAAAATCACTGAATCCATACTACCTACCTTAAGCGATCATCTCAGAACGTCGATGTCCGATATCAGACGAAATTACTTTCATCTGGCCTCGGCCTCCCACCTCGCCTCAGACGAAAGTTTGTAAACATTGATATAGTGATATCTGTATATTAGCAGTATCGGTTTGAAACGTAAAATATCGATGTCCGACCTCTGACGAAAACTGCCTCTGACAATCCGTCCACAAACATGAAAGTAATTTCGTCTGATTACGGACATCGACGTTCCACTAACAGTGCTACAAAAAGTGGTCCGGTCCAGGGCATCGAACGGAATTGGTTCGAGGAAGGATATCCCCTCTGGTGTGGGGAATTTTGAAAAGGGGAAACAAAATGGTGCATAAAATTATTGGGACACTTGATAGCACTGTTTCCGCCCCAAAACATGGATCATTCCAACTTTATTTATTAAAAAAAAACTTGTGATATATTGCCCTTATCAATGGTTTCAATGAATCTAAACGGCTGACTTGAGACATCAGTCAGTGGGCGGGTTTGACTGACTTGAGACATCACTCAGTGGGCGGATTTGGCCGTCTTGAGACATCAGTCCGTGGGAAGGTTTGGCTGACTTCAGACATCAGTCTGCGGGCGGAATTGGTTGACTTGAGACAACAGTCCATGAGAGGGTTTGGCTAACTTGAGACATCATCGGTCCGTGGACGGGTTTGGTTGACTTCAGACATAATATCCTGGGCGGGTTTGACTGAGTTGAGACATCAATCCGTAGGCAGGTTTGGTTCACTTGAGACGTCAATCTGTGGGCAGGTTTGGCTAACTTGAGACATCAGTCCGTGGGAGGGTTTGGCTGACTTCAGACATCAGTCCGTTGGCGGGTTTGACCGACTAGAGACATCAGTCCGTGGACGGGTTTGGTTGACTTCAGACATCAGACCGTGGACGGGTTTGGCTGACTAGACACATCAGTCCGTGGGCGGGTTTGGCTGACTTGAGCCATCAGTCCGTGGATGGGTTTGGTTGACTTGAGGCATTAGTCCGTGGGCGGGTTTGGCTGACTTGAGACAACAGTCCGTGGGCGGGATTGGCTGATTTGAGTTGTGTTGGATATACTGTCTTTATTGGACGACGTACAATCAAAGACAGCTAGCTAAACTCAACAGAAGCGGTAAAAGACAATGATTTTGCTGCATAACATGAGACAAGCTATTAATGCAACTGTCCAGTCCACATGTAACACAAAATGGGCCGTTACATCCTGCCGCCCGTGGCGACACCCAGAACTTTAAAAACGATTAATCAGAAATAACATAAGAGTCCGTTAGATGGCGCAAATGATTTTTACAAACCATTAGCGTTGGCCAAAGGCAGAACACTCCCCGCCTGGCGTCGTAAGATGTCACTTTTAACATAATCAAACGAATGTCCACTGATTCAGTCATCTTTAGGTACGAGAAGAATTACCTCTGAGATGGGTCTCAGGAATATCCTTTGGGTGCCCTGGGCCGTGATCTAGACGTCTACCTTATGCACCCTCCCGTCTCTGCTGGGGAACGTTGAAGGTCACTCGTTTCTGGTGGTTTGGCTGTCCTTTAACAGCACAACGTCTCCCACTCGTAAGTTGCGATGTGTTTCGTTCCACTTCCGTCGACTCTAAAGTAGGGAGGTACTCGCGCCTCCAGCGAGTCCAGAACTTGTTGACGAGGGTCTGTATTTGCCTCCACTGGCTCCTGGAGAGATCTTTGTCGGTGAAGCCTCCCGGAGGAGGAGGGGACACACCAATCTTCTGTGTGAGTAGCATCGCAGGAGTCAGGATGAATGGCGTGTCAGGGTCTGTAGAAACAGGAACGAGGGGTATGGCGTTCATGATCGCTGTTAGCTCGGCCATAAAAGTACACAGGACTTCGTGTGAGAGGTCAGTGGTGTCCTGTAGCAGCATAGAGTCAAGGATTTGGCGTGCCACTCCAATCATACGCTCCCAGACACCTCCCCTATGATAATAGTGAGGAGGGTTGTCACCCACATACCCCTGAACGCTGGGTTGTCGCTACTTCCTTAGTCCCAGCTCCTTGCATGCTCCAATGAAGTTTGTTCCACAATCGGATCTGAGTTGTTTTGCGGGTCCCCGGATGGCGAAGAATCTTCTTAATGCGTTGATACAGCTCGAGGTATCCATGGACTCGATGACTTCGATATGGACTGCTCTAGTGCTCATGCAGGTGAACAACACTGCCCAGCGTTTACTCTGAACTTGACCGCCTCTCGTGCGCCTTGCTGTGACTGCCCAGGGGCCGAAGACATCCAGTCCTACATATGTGAACGGAGGAGATGTATTGATACGTTCAGGTGGAAGATCTGCCATATTCTGTTCTTGTATCTTGCCACGGAGCTTCTGACAGATGACACACTTATTCAGGAGGGAGCCAACGAATTTCTTACACGCAACGATCCACAGGCCTGCCGCTCCAGTGGCTCCTTCGGTGAAATGGCGGCCTTGGTGTTTCACTTGCTCGTGATAGTGCTGTACTAGCAGTGCGTAGACGTGACTTTTCTTAGGTAAGACAAATGGATTCTTCTCATCGCTGTCCAGTTGTGCGTGTTTTAGCCGGACTCCGATCCTGATGAAATCTTCTTCTACAGTAGGATTTAGTTTGAAGATCGAACTGTTCTTGGGTACGGGTTTCTCTTCAACAAGTGCTGTCAGCTCTTCCGAGTAGGTTTCCGTCTGAGCTGATTTGATGATGACGCTCTTGGCCTGAGACAACTCTTCTGGAGTACGGGGTTTGTTGCATTGATGCCAGCCTTTGCATTCGTTAGGCTCGTCTGTTGACTTGTGAGAGCGGGCAGTGTGGATGAGGAATGCAACAGCTCTCAACAATGAGTTCCAGGTCGAGAAACGTTTGAAGCGGTCAGTGGTCAGGTTTCTCTATGTAGCTTGCGTTACGAAGCTTGACACGTGGGGTCGTACTTCGACATCTAACTCTATAGAGTTACGAGCTCAGAGAATTCTGGAGTTTCTTGGTGACCATCGCAAGGCTTGTGCAAGAAGGCTGGTCCAGTGGGCCATGTCGTCTCGACGAGGCGGGATGCCGGTACTGACCTGGATGCATGGTCAGCTGGATTGTGCTCTGGCTTTGTAGACAGGCGGATGCGTTGAACTCTGTTGTGTATATACAGGTAGACACGCTTGGACTCGTTGTACCCGAGGACTACTTTGCTGTCGCAATAAAACTTCACGGCGTCTGGCTTAAAGTCTATTTCATCGAGAATAAGCTCTGCCGTTACCACTGCCAACACTACAGCACATAATTCAAGTCGGGGGGTGGTAGGCACATACTGTGGAGCCAACTTAGCTTTCCCATAATGAAACCGACATCGCATTGTCCATCTTCTTTGGTAGTTCTCAGGTAAGCCACTGCGCCGATGGTTTTGGTAGATGCGTCTGAAAACATGCATAACTGTGTAGGTGCGTGGGATGTGGAATTATTTCAAATCCTGGAGTGAATCTCTCCATTCCTCCCATTCTCCCAGCTTCTCTTCGGAGAGTGGAGTGTCCCATCTTTGGAGATTTCCCGCAGCACGGCTCTGCCTTGTATGGTTACTGGAGCTACCAGGCCGAGGGGGTCGAAGAGGCTAGTCACTGTTGACAGGACGCCGCGGCGTGTGAATGCCTTGTCACTGTCAGACACTCTGCTATTTCCCAGCACACCCCTAGACTCCGTTGCACAGGTGAGGTTTCTCCACACAGGTCCATGTCCTTTATGCCCTTAGCGTAGTCCTCAGGGAGAAACGCCTTAATTACTGTTGGGCTGTTTGAAGCGATCTTGTGTAGTCGCAGGTTTGACTCTTTGAGTGATGTTTGAGTCCTCTGCAGGATGTCGATGGCCTCTGTGGGCAGAGACATGAGCCCATCGTTAACGTACGTAGAACTGTCTCTCTACGGATTGCTTGGTGCCGGTATCGTGCTCATGCTCGCCTTGCTGTGCAGCTCTTCTGAGCCCGTAGATGGCGACGGCAGGCGAGGGGCTGTTGCCGAAGACATGAACCTTCATTCGGTACTCGATGATGTCCTTTGACAAGTCGTTGTCTCTGTACCTGAGGTAGTTCCTGTGGTCTTCTGTGACGAGGAAACAGTGAAACATTTGTTGAATGTCCGCAGTGATTACCACTAGTTCTTTTCTGAAGTGAATCAGGACTCCTAGGAGAATGTTATTGAGGTCTGGGCCTGTGAGGAGCACGTTGTTGGGAGAGACACCACACTGCTGTGCACTGGAATCAAATACCACCCTGATTTGGCCAGGTTTTCGTGGATGGTAGACACCGAAGGTTGACAGGTACCAGGACTCCTCGTTCTCTTACAGCGGAGGAGCTGGTTCGGCTTGGTTGTTCTCGAAGATCTTTCCCATGAAGCCGACGAATTGCTCTTTCATTTCTGGTTTTCTGTCTAGGATACGACGCAGAGAGGTGAGACGAGTGAGCGCTTGTTCACGATTGTTAGGGTGTGGTCTTCTGGGCACTCTGACTGGGAGAGGAGCAATCCAGTTGTTGCTTCATCTCATTAGACCTCCTTTTCCATAGTCTTTAGAAAGACTGTGTCTTCAATGGATGGAGCGAGTTTGTTATTGTTCTCAGTCCTGTTGAACACTGTGTGTCCGAGGTTGTACTCTGTAACTCTCTCTGGGTTGCCCCTGTGGGTATACGCTGATTAGACATATTTTCGAGCAAGACATAGTTGCCAGACCCTTTCAGCAAACCTCAGTACATTGGGATTTGACTGAGGGTGCTGTGGTAGACTCTTCTTCTCCCTCCCTTCCATTCTCTGAAGAAAGGGAAGAAACCTTCTATGTCTGCAGGGGGGCTGGACCAGGTTGCATGGCTGTGTTATGACGACCACTTTCAACTCGCTACACCTCAGTGCCATCCTACAGTCCTTGGCTAAGTGAGAAGTTGGTGCACAGCATTTGTAGCAAATTCCCTTCTCTCTGAGAAAGGCCTTTCTTTCTTCGAGGGGTTTACCTCTGAAACCCCTGCATTTCCTGAGTGGATGAGGTTTGTTGTGAATGGGGCAATTCTTTCCTGGCCCGTCATTCTACCCTGTGAAGGTGTCTACACCGAGGTCAGCAGTCGTGGAGACATCGGTTTTGTGGACAGATGTGGGGGTTCTCGCATACGTGTTCTTGACGATGGGTTTCTCTCCTTTTACTGGAGTGAAGGAGCTATTGTGCGCGGCACTTACTTAGGCAGGCACAATGGAGTAGCCCGTAGCGGAGGCCGAAGGCCGATGGGAGCGTCTCCTCTATGAGGGGCTGTGCTTCACGGCGGCGGCAGTACGGACTCCTGGCTATTGTGTAGCACGGGTATTTATAGGGTGTGTGTGTGTGTGGGTTCATTGTTAGGGTGTAATACGGATGTGCGTACTTATATTGTGTGTGCGAACTATTTACAGTGTAGCTCCGCACTATATTCCCCCAAATCATAAAAAGACGACGAAATATTTAACTATTTAGGGTCTTTAATTATAAATACATTTTATTAAACCCAACCAACATTATGAGTACATCCCGGGCACCGACAAGTGACTCGGGCATCATATACTGCGTGAGTACGTCCCGAGTACCGACGAGTGCCTCAGGCATCATATACTACGTGAGTACGTCCCATATACTACGTGAGTACGTCCCGAGCACCGACGAGTGCCTCAGGCTTCGAACGAAAATATGTATGTTCTAGAACCCGGGCACCGACAAGCGTCCTAGGCTACTAGATTGTGTTTGTGCGTGTGTGTATGCGTGTCAGAATATCCTACGGCTAGTTTAACAGGAATTACTCAGTCATAATTGTAATGATATGCACATCATTATGGCTAGCTGCAGATTAGCTGCAGGCAGTTCGTCTTGACCTGGATAGCGAGGCTGGTGTTTCAGACATAAAACATAAACGTTTCTTATTAATCCGTGTTCTGTGTTACACGCTACCACAAACAAACACAGCAAC
>OZ023214.1:20413061-20540561 GCA_963995525.1 Escarpia spicata
GAGAACGTCAACGCGATAGCCAATAGCAACATGGACCACGTACCACGAATGGACTGGTCAGTGCCGAATCCGGCCGACACTTTCAAACTGTTCAAACAGAGAATTGAGTTGTACTTCAAGGCTAAACGCATCGAGACCGCAGATCAAGTTGTCCACATTTTGCTTCAAGTTGGGATGAGGGTTTGCGACGCTACAATTCTTGGACACTATCCGAAGAGGACAAGAAAGATCCCAAGAAGATATTCGCAGCATTTGAAGAGCAGCTTGAGCCACCGGAAAACTACCGGATCAGTCGTCTGAAACTGACGCACTACAGACAGACGCGCGAAGAAGGATTGGACGATTTCATCAACAGGTGCAAGCTACAAGCTTTAAAGTGCGATTTTGTTGACGACGAATTGAATGAACGTTTAATTGAGCTGATCATAGCAAGCACACCAATCGCAGACTTTCAAAAAGAGCTGCTGAACAAGCCAAAAGGCATGAAGCTTCACGAGGCAATAGCCCTTGAACGAAGTTACGAAGCATCGGCAACGCACGTCAAACAACTACAGCAATTGCATAGCGACGGTCGAGCACAGCAGATGGATGTCATCCGAGACAAGCGGGACACATGCTGCAAATACTGTGGTCGAAGTCACCCATACGGAAAGCAGTACTGTCCAGCTAAAAACGACACTTGTAATGCGTGCCAGAAGCGTGGGCATTGGCAAAAGTGTTGTTTGACAACAAAGCATGAACAACTAGCTACGAACTCTTCCGCTAGGGGACGTTACCCTCCACAGCAAACAACAGACCCGTTCGGCAGAGGGCAGCACCGTAGAATACAACCCCAAAAACGTTGAGACGCAACGCCAAACGCCCGACGTACATCGTCCTGACAGACGCAATCAACGACTTCACACAGTAGATGAACAATGCGACTACGATGACAGCAGGTCACAAGCAAATTAAGTTTCATTCAATGTAGTCCACACTGCAACTTCAAACAGGAATGAGGCATATGCTACTCTGAAGATTCAGCTATGCAACAGGCCAGGCATGCACAACTTCACGCTGAAAGTCGACACAGGCGCACAGGCAAACACTATGCCTTTCCGAACGTTCAGAGACATGTTTCCAGAACAACTCGACACAGTTGGAAATCCTCGTGTAGACTGCCTACAGCCAACATATAGCATTCTAACAGCGTATAACGGAACCGCTATCACATGCAGAGGCACTGTTGACATCAACTGCTCCTACGACGAACGAGAATGGAGAAAGACGAAGTTCTTTGTGGTCGACGTGCCAGGACCCGCAATCCTCGGGTTATCCACATGCGAAGACCTACACGTCGTCACACTGCACTGCGCATTGAGCAACGAGACGCCTCATCCGCATAAGATTGACAACATCGGAGACTTAATGAAGCAATATCCACAACAATTTGATCGGATCGGTGAGCTACAGAAGACGCACAAGCTGATGGTCGATCCGAACGTTCCTAGTCGCATCGACCCACCACGCAGAACCCCTATCGCTCTTAGAGACAAAATAAAATCAGAACTGGACAAAATGGTCGACCAACAAGTCATTCGCGTCATCGAAGAACCAACCGATTGGGTCAGTTCATTGACGTATGTCACCAAACGAGACGGCAGCATCCGTGTGTGCCTCGACCCGCGTCAGCTAAACAAAACGCTGATTCGTCCTCGACACCAAACGCCAACGTTGGACGAACTCAATCATAAGTTTGCGAACGCCAAGTTCTTCTCCAAACTCGACGCAAAGGCAGGATACTGGTCGATTAAACTAGACGATGAGAGCCAGAAGCTTACGACGTTCCAGACGCCATTCGGGAGATACTGCTTTTTGAGACTGCCATTCGGACTCTCGGTGAGCCAGGACATATTCCAACTGGAAATGGACCGAATACTCGAAAAGTGCACTGGGGTTTGCGGGATAGCAGATGATTTCGTGGTGTACGGCGCAACCGAACTCGATCACGACCGCAACCTGCAGCAGTTCATGTGCATCGCTAAGCAGCATGGTCTAGCACTCAACTCAGCAAAGTGTAACATCAAGTGCAACGAAGAATCATTCTTTGGTCAACTTTACACCAGCGAGGGAATCAAGCCAGATCCTCAAAAAGTGAATGACCTCAGGGCAATGCCTGTACCGACAACAAAAGCCGAACTACAACAATTCCTGGGCTTCATCACGTATCTCTCACGTTTCGTGATAGCATTCAGCGCCAAATCTGCGGTGCTGAGAGAGCTGCTACGTCAAGACTCGGACTTTGTGTGGGAAGCGCATCACCAACAAGCGTTCCTTGACATGAAGAACGAAGTATCGGAGAACTCTTTGCTACACTACTATGATCCGCGTAAACCGGCATTCCTCCAGTGTGATGCGAGTTATTGGAGAGGTATTGGAGCTGCACTCCTGCAACCAGACTCAGATGACGAGCTCAGACCCGTCGCGTACGCGAGCAAAAGTCTCACAACTACCGAGCAGCGATACGCATGCATCGAGCGTGAACTATTGTCGATCGTATTCGGAATGCAACGATTCCATACGTACTTGTACGGACGAGATTTCAACGTCATCACGGACCACCGACCGCTCGTGATGATCACCGATAAACCCATCGCATCAGCTCCGCCAAGACTGCAACGGATGTTGATCAAGTTGCATGGGTACAACTTCACGATGACGCACCGACCCGGTTCACAAAACCAACTCGCAGATGGTTTGTCGCGATTACCTAGTCCACACAACGCCACACCCATCGACCTTGATATGCGAGTAGATCTTGTTCGTTTTTCAACGGAACGATTGGATCAAGTCAGGCGTGACACATCACTGGACGCAGTACTGAACCAGCTCTTGGAAACAATCGTGGCAGGCTGGCCAGAGGACGTCAAGGATCTACCTACAGACATTCGATCGTTTGGGAGTTTCCGAGACCAACTGTCTGTTGAGAATGGTCTGGTCCTGAAAGGCCAACAACTCGTCATTCCACGAACACAACAGCCTGAGATCCTGCGACACCTACACACCGCTCATCTCGGCAGAGAGAAGACCAAGTTGCTGGCAAGAGACACGGTGTACTGGTTGAACATCAATAAAGACATTGATCGACTTGTGCAAACCTGTAACGTATGCCAAGAACACCAGTCATCGCAGACACCAGAACCTTTGCTGCAGCACGATATTCCATCCAAGCCGTGGAGCGTGTTGGGGACTGACCTGTTTGAGTTTGAAGGGCACCAGTGGTTGATAATCGCTGATTACAACACCAAGTACCCCATCATCAGACAACTACCAAACCCGTCTCCAAGTCATGTCGTGGTGAATGCCACAAAACAGATCTTTGCCGAGTTCGGAATTCCTGACCGAAGGGTAAGCGACAATGGCCCGCACTTTTCCAGCGAGGCCTACCGTGATTTCGCACGGACTTGGCAGTTTGATCACATCACAACCTCACCTAGACGGCCCCAGGGAAACGGTTTCATCGAGCGACAAGTGCGGACAATCAAAGCCTTGCTGAAGAAATCTAAGCAATCCGGCACGGACTATCAACTCGCCCTGCTCCACTGGCGTATCACTCCCATCAACGCAAATCTAGCTAGCCCAGCGCAGCTGATCATGGGACGACGCCTCAAGTCAACCATCCCTGTGAGAGTTCGAAACGACGTCCCAAACGAAGACGATGTGCACCTCGAGCTACAGCGGCGACAAGTCTCACAGAAACACTACTTTGATCGACGAGCACAATCTACTGACTTGCCTCCTCTTTATCCCAGTCAACAAGTTCGTGTGCAACACCCGGTAACAGGACGATGGGACCCCGCCACTGTACGAGCAGATTCAACCGAGCCACGATCCTACATTCTACGGAACATGAACGGGAAGGAGTTCAGAAGAAACCGTCAGCATATCCGCGAGAGTCGTCAACTTCCGCAGACTGATGAAGCCATCGAGGACACACGTCATGCGACACCAACGCCATCACCGACCGCGGCTACAGAAACTGAGCTACTGAGCACAGTCGCCCAAATACCTTCGCCATCAACTCCTGCACGATACACCACGCGAAGCGGTAGAGTTGTGAGAAGCCCGCGACGACTGGACTATTAGGACTTGTGCCATATCCTTTTAGTCGCATAGCTAGTATTTGTATTTTACCTTTGAACATTTATCAGCATGATATTTAGATAGTTCGTTTTGACATTTACACGTTTGCTATTTGCACTTTTCGATTGTTATCTAGTTCTGCTGTTCGAAAGAAGGGAGATGTAATGATATGCACATCATTATGGCTAGCTGCAGATTAGCTGCAGGCAGTTCGTCTTGACCTGGATAGCGAGGCTGGTGTTTCAGACATAAAGCATAAACGTTTCTTATTAATCCGTGTTCTGTGTTACACGCTACCACAAACAAACACAGCAACATTCCATGAATGCCTGCATGGGCAGCCTTCGGTGGAACAAGACTGGTGGATCCTCCTGACCCTTGAACTGCGTACATTCTCCATTTTGTCGTAACCGACAAAGCAGACAGCAACGCTGCTGCTACTTGCAACAGTCGTGGTCACCATCGCTGCCGTGCACCATTTCTCGTCATAAGGGAACTTCGCAAGGTAAGCTAATCAGCGCTCCGCAATTGTCATCGTTATTGTCCGTCAGTAGGGGAAGTTCCATCATTGAAAGTCTTGTTTGTAGGCACCGGAAGGTGTGTGGCGATACGGGTGACACATGGACTTCGTGCGTCTCATTTGCTTTAATAGTGTACCCTTGTACCTGACAACATCCGACTCTGTCATAGAGACTACAATCGACGGTCGTTCTCTCACACCTGTTGATGGCAACTGTCAACCGAGTAGTACCCATCTTTTGCTGAGGCACTGACCGGCCAATGACGTGAGTCATCTTTGCGGCATTTGAGTCATATTTGGTGACGTCAGTCATCTCCGCGTCAAATCCGTCGAATCGACATGCCAACGCTTCAATTGGCAATGTGGCGGACTCCGTGTGTAGCAACTGCACAGAGAAGCCGCCGTTGTCGATGTATTCTATGGACACATTACCCGTGCCTGTGTCAACCCTGGTGATACAAGTGATATGGTTACAACAACGTCTCCTCTCCCTTGTAGATTTACCATCCTGACCACTACACCAACTCTCCTCCCCGACAAACGTTTGAGATGCATAGTATTCGTGCATTTCAGCTGGCAAATGGGTCAACCTGTCGTCCCGCGTGCGCGTGCGCGTGCGCGTGCGCGTCAGCAACTTGCGCATTGTCGGTGTTGTTGTTACCGCTGTCATCGTCTTCAGTTTCTTATTATAACCTGAATGGATCAGAATTAAATCCCATAAAATATTTATCAAGATCTTTATACAGTCTTTCATACTACTGACATTATTGATGTTAACAACTTTTAAAACTGTTGAACCATTCAGTAATTGCATGGCAAGCACACATGTCAACTACATTTTTTAATTCACCTGTCACTTTTTATAATAAAGTCGCTTATTATGTTTAGGAAATAAAACAATATTTTGTTTGCAAAATAAAATGTTTGTAAAACACAAACCATTATTATATGTATTGTATCATAGCTATGATGAATTGCCTCTGGTAAATAATATTAAAATGCACCAGTATTTACACAAACCAATAGTCGTAATAAAACCCCCACTTGCTGTCAACACTGAATTTAAGGTAATCTTATTTAATGAAGTATCGCGTATTTCATTGACTTTATTTTATAATATTATTGAAATATGAATTGTGATCTATCCCCACGTCTGAAGTCAACCATAAAGTGGTGCCACCTACCGGAGTATCCGGTGGACCTAATGAATACATGCAAAAACGAGTGAATTTCTTGTACATTTTGATCAATAAAAGACAGTAAATGTAATTGTTTGATCACGTGACAAGCGTATATGTGTAGAATAGGTGTTGTAGATACGCGATGTGAAGTTTGGTGACTGTAGATGACCTTTATCGTGGTTGTATCGAGGTGCGGGCCTAAACTGCAAAAGTACCAATAGTAGTTGTTATAGTATAATATTATCTGATAACATTGTATCTTTATTTCATTTGTTATTTCATAGTTGGCCTGAGAGCCAATAATCGTCTCTACCCGAATCTGGAATAAAGCCCCGTATCGGTAACATTGGCAGGACCAGTAGTGAGGGGCCAATGCTGCCACCTCACGGCGCCTGGGTAATTGAGGCTAGGTGGGGTTATTGCGGTCGAAGTTCAAAGTGATTCGTCGTAAGACGGAATACGGAAGTCGTAGAGGTGGTGTATAACATTTCCGTCGCTATATCGATATGGCGCAAGACCAGGGTTTGCTGCGGTCGGTGTTCCAGAGGTAAGTACGACAGCCGACCTAGTAAAGGTCCAATGCATCCACATCTGTTTTACTTCAAAGTAAATTCTATTTGCCAATACCATACTGCGCTCCGAGCGAACTGGGCCAGTGCCGTGGCGCAACAGTTCGCTGCTCGCTTCGTCACCGTGGCGTGACGAAGAATCACAGGATGCATTTGAGTGGTAATCCCACAGGCCAGACGTTTCTCGTAAAAAAATGCCACCTGGCTGTGTTGGGCTACATGATCTTAGTACATGGGATAACAACAGTACGAACAATCGGTCAAACTTGAAGTGGTTTTTTTCCGAATGAGTACTAAAAGAGAGTAAGCTACCAAATAAGTTTACATGCAGCGTGTAGGCTGCAGTGTAGACAAGTAAACACGTACATATTGTATAAGACTAAGTTGAAGTGACAGATATATAATTATGGCTAGGTGGGGTAATTCGTATAATTAATCGGCTCTCACGTTCAAAATATGCAAAGAAAGTCGGCTCCAATCTTTATTTCAAATACAAAAATAAACCTAAAAAAGTAAACACTTTGTCAATACATTACTAACAGTACAACTATACGTAGATACAATAATGATTATGATGCGTGGGCACATGTCACACATGCGCATGCGCAGTATATTGAATCCAGTATCATTTAACAAGATTGCCACCCAGAGAATTAACTCTAGATGGCAGGTGGACAAGGAAGCCCTTTGGCTTATCGAGAATCCAACTCTTTTATCTACATGTATCCCGCCCTTCTGAGGTATGTGTCGATTTCATTTTTTAACATATTCCCACTACTAGCACCCACACAATCAGCAGATAATCTGTTCCATTAATTTACAGTCCTTTGTGAAAATGAGAACTTTCTTACGTCTAATCTACACTGCTCCTTTACTAATGTAACTTCAAGTCCTCTAGCCTTGCTATCTTTCTTAACTGAGAAAAAAATATTTCTATAAATATTTTCATAACCATTTAATATTTTAAACACTTCTATCTGATCTCCTCTCAATCTCCTGGTCTTTAGTGTTGTTAAACCACATTCTTTTAGGCGTTTTTCATAACTAAGATCCCTCTATTTTTGTATCATTTTAGTTACTCTCCTCTGTACTCTTTCTAGCGTATCTATGTCCTTCTTGTGGTATGGCCTCCACTCTTGTATACAATATTCTAAATGAGGCCTAACTATTGTTTTGTACAGAGGTGTTATTAGTTCTTTTTCCTTATATCCTATATTTTGCGTAATTAATCCAAGGATTTGATTTCCCTTTGAAGGTACAATTCAGCACTGCTCTGAAACTTTCATATCATCACTAAAAATTAATGGTTAACCCTAAGTCCTTTTCTTTTACGGTAGTTCTTAGTACAGTACTCCCCATTGTATATTGTACATCTTCATTCCCATGTCCTGTGTGGAGGCATTTACATTTCCCAAAATTGAACAACAGTTGCCACTTTTCAGCTCATTTGATCAACCTGTCAAGATCATTTTGTAAATGCGTGTATCTCCATCACTTTTAATCCTTCTAAACACTTTTGTATCATCCTTATCTTGCTTGTTATATCAACATCCAAATCGTTTATATATATTATGAATAATATAGGTTCCAGTACTGATCCCTGTGGTATCCCATTCAAAACTGATTTCCAGTTTGAAGCCTCCCCATCAACAACTACCCGTTGTCTTCTGTCAATCAGCAATTTTTTTATCCAGTTAATTATACCATTTCCTATGCCATGGGCCTTTAGTTTAAGCAGTAACCTTTGATGTGGCACTTTGTCAAAAGTTTTTTGAAAATCTAAGTAGATGATATCTACTGGTGATCCCTCGTCTAATCACTTAGTGTTATCTTCCAAAAAACATAACGTATTTGTTAAGCATGACCTCACTTTTAGAGACCCATGTTGAGATGGGTTTATCAAGTTATGTTTATCACGAAAATCCACCATAATGTAAAGTAATCTAAAGGTATATAATTGCCATACAAGTTATACCAGAAATACAATTGTATGTAAATCAACAAACCCAAGTCTGTTGTGATGCAATCATTGCAATGGTGCAACATGTCATTTATAGCAGAATGCAGATAATTATTTAAACAAGTATACCTATAGTCTTATACTACTTCATTTTACCATATTCAATTCAGATTTACTACACAGTATACATATTCTATGACTTGTTAAATGACCGAACCAAACACTTGGCCACTGTTTACAATCTAGCTACACTATCCGGGATAGCTCCCAACTTGTTTTCAAGTGTCAGTCTCTAGGGAATATGCCCCACACCCTACCCAGCCAACCCCATAGGGTGATTAATCATGAGGACATTAATGGCCACTGGGCAGTTTCTAATACTGACTGCATAGCTTCATAGAACACATTCTGTTGCTAAATGCATAATGTACAAATATATTAAGTAACCTAATAGCATAGATTAAGCCTCATAATACAAAACACAATACCTGATTAAACATGATTAAAACTGTGTACTCTGCTAGTTATATCACCAGCAGGATGCAAGCATTCTAAAACTCATTAAGACCACTACTGTTTACGGGCTCAGCACACTGTCAGTTTTCCCATTGGCGACCATGTTAATGTTGTGTGTGATTATAAGAAAACGTGACCTATAAAGTTTCCTAAACTTCCCACCTGCTGTTATTATCATCTCATTGACATGCTGGTCGATTTTAGTCAAAATCTAATATCTCTAGCTCTTGCAAAATGCCTGTATGTATGACACCCGTCAATATTTACAAATGCATGCAGGCAGTAATCCGGCTAAAGTGTCAACTAGCCAAATTGCTGCCAGATACCCTTCCGCTTAGTAAAATCAGCTAAAAAGACACCATTTTACTGTCAACAGCTGCTACAATCACATCTAGAAATCTGACTACTCAAGTGCACTTATGTCAGAGCAAGTGAACATTGTAAAAAATTATTTCTCAAAAATATAATGCACTTTGTTTCGTCTGTAATCAAGCAGGAAGTCCAACAGTGTGCTGACCCCAAATAGGCATGGTGATTTTGGAGAAAATGTAAACAACACATTTTATAGGCACCAATGTTACAAGCACTCTGCAATTTTAATTTTTGTAATCTCTCCAGGTGTTTGTGTTTTATGCACATTTCAAAGGTGCCACCAAACTTGGCAAGGCACCAGAAAAATCAGCACTTAGCTGTTGGACAATTTGTAATCCAGCACAACGTTCTCAGGTGGCACTATGAACTCCTGATACAGTTTTCCAGAAAGTCCAAGAAGTGTTTTATAAGAAAATTCAATACAGGCAGTTGTTACAGTACATTCAAATGTATATTGATTTTTTTACCTTGTGCCCTATTTACAAAGGTAAACATCAACAAAAAGTCACCTTAGGGTGTGAATTCCTCAAAGGCCAGACGTCTCAAGCAGTTCAATTACATAATATTACACAGCTTAATTAGCAGACATTCAGAAAACAATGCCACTTGCTTAACTGGCCAGAAGGTCCAGTCAGTAGACAGATCTGATAACAGGCTCCAGCTATGGCCTACTCCATCTAATCACTGTCCTCAGACTTCATTAGGGTCAATGACAACATATTCACTTGTGTTTAATTAGCTGAAGTAAACAAAAAACGATTGATGAATCACCCTGCTGCATTGTTATTGGTTCATTTTCATTCAGATTTTCAAATTGAGGCTTAACTACTGGCATACGCACCCCACCCCCCTTATAAGACATGTGTTCCGTCACTATGATTTTGACTTGCAGACTGATGAGAAGTCTGTACTATCCAAAAACGGTTTGTCCCATTCAGCTGTAGTTTTGCCATACACGTATTTTCAGTAACTGTTTCAAGATATTTGAAGTAAAACGCGTCCTCCGACATTGTGCAATGACTACAGCGTGCTTTCGTTGCCAGGCTCTCTACTTGGGCTCAGCACACTGTCAGTTTTCCCATTGGCGACCATGTTAATGTTGTGTGTGATTATAAGAAAACGTGACCTATAAAGTTTCCTAAACTTCCCACCTGCTGTTATTATCATCTCATTGACATGCTGGTCGATTTTAGTCAAAATATAATATCTCTAGCTCTTGCAAAATGCCTGTATGTATGACACCCGTCAATATTTACAAATGCATGCAGGCAGTAATCCGGCTAAAGTGTCAACTAGCCAAATTGCTGCCAGATACCCTTCCGCTTAGTAAAATCAGCTAAAAAGACACCATTTTACTGTCAACAGCTGCTACAATCACATCTAGAAATCTGACTACTCAAGTGCACTTATGTCAGAGCAAGTGAACATTGTAAAAAATCATTTCTCAAAAATATAATGCACTTTGTTTCGTCTGTAATCAAGCAGGAAGTCGAACAGTGTGCTGACCCCTTACAGCCAGCCAGTGGGGGTCAATCACAGCATCCTGGGGTGCCCACTCAAAGCAATTTTCCATATAGTGAAAACCCTTATAACTAAATAATTGCTTTAAAATATCCATGCAAGTTTAGGTCTAATGATGGACAATCTTTCATTTCACAATGTGGTGTAATTTGAAAAGGGAAATAATACCTTAAAAGTATTATTGAACAAGTTGACACTCACCAAAAATAAATATCTCCTTGTTATATGAAATCTGAGCCAGCCTAGCCAAAAATACTCATGCAGCCAAGTAAGCTCAAAATAAGTTTCGTGTGTCAGATATTTAGTCAGAACTTTTCACTTGATCTATTTTTCTTATCAGAGCTTTTGAATCAGGGAGCAGAGTCACTCAGCGATGTGCCATGTGAAATTGAACAGGTATCGCTCAGAGGTAGTATTATGATGCTGTGTTTTGGATGGGAATTCCTGTTTTGGAAGCAACAGTCACCACTCAAAAGCACAGAGAAGCATTTTTACTATCAAAATCAATCGAGGAGTTTAAGTGAAGTGACACTGCTGCTTTTTAGTAATAAATTTATAGTAAAGATAGTAATTTCAATTCTCAACAATCCATTACAATATGGCCACCCCCATGTTACGCAATTGGCCATGTTACATCATCCAGTGACTACTCCCTGATCCATTTGCTCTGAGTTATCCCAACAACATGAAGTGCCACTCGACGTATGATCATGTTGGTGTTCTGTGTGTTCACCAGTAGGTAGTGCATGGCATGAATGCAGTGTTGTCTTGTTACTTTGTGACAGAGTGGACGTAGATGGAAGTGGGGACATCACCGCAAATGAACTGCAAAAAGCGTTATCAAATGGTAAGAGTGATGAAACAGTCAGAAAATCACACTAGCCCATTTTTCAGTTATATTTAATTGTGCTTATAACAGGAAATACGGTAGACCCTAATTAATTGTCACATACTGGAATAGTGGACACACCATATTTGGTAGTATTTTTTTTCAATCTGGAAAGTAACTTTTTCTGTGTTGTTTTTAAACTGTCACATTTTATTTACCAAACCTCTCTACACATACCATACTCATGATTAAAGTTGTGCAAAATGTGAACTGCAAACATTCTGCGATTGATCATTGTGTGCAGAATTAGCTGCGTTTCTATAATTAAAACATAGACTGATTCTGGATAATCCTGGCCATTTTGATATTAATTCTCCCAAGCATCCTGGTTTGTGTAACAAATTAATATTACATAACTAAACTTGGAGCCTTTGTCGGTACAGTAATCTGTTTGAATTACTACTTATATTTTTTATATTTATTTTCATAGTTCAGTAGTTTCTGTAAAATCGTATTTATGATATCAAATGTGATTACCTCACAAGAAACTTGTTCAATTCTGCTGATGAAGACCACGCAGTGCGGTTGAAATATACAGAACTGAATCCAAGTTTCTTGTTAGCTAATCATGCTTAATATTCATAACCAAAAAAACAGATCATTTATTCATTCAATGGTAATTTATGACGTTTACTGTACAAAGCCTTCGTAGTTTTTTGCACCCACAAACGTCTGTGCATGTATTAACCTGCACCAACATTGTCATGCATGGCACAGTACAAAACAAGGCTGTTTCTGTTATGTTGTGAATTGCCTGGCAGCAGCTGTAGATTAGTTTGGTGGTAGTTTGCTGTGTGTAATACGGGAGAACCAAAAGACAGACACTACCGGGGGCAGACCAGAACCTATAAACAGCACTCACAGGCCCCGTGTGGCTGCAAGCATTACAACAAATCTACAAAATGTTTCCATGCCACAAACACAATGGGGGTTATGCTCCATTCCAGTGCCCTCTTGCTCACCATGCATACAAGTTCACGACCCATATACAACCCCATTTATCACTGGTGAAGTAGACCGTTAAAAGTGAGTTTTATTTCACCGCCAGTAAACAGGACCATGTAAGGATGGTCAACTCATATACATCATAAACATGGCTATCCATGCCATGTAAGGATTGTTGCGGCCAGGAGTTGTCACATGTTGTGACAATCGATGCTTTATGACTCCAACAATGTGTTAGTAAGAAAAATCATTGTAGCGGCTAAAACGTGATCTGAAGACCAACTGTTATCTGTTAAATTTAGCTTGAATGACAGCCATACAGGTGACAGCATGGCAGTTAACTGGAGCGTGACAAGCCGCAGACACAACTTCTGACCAGAGTCGATGATAGGGGGGAGTGATAAGTTGTTAATGTGAAAGTACTCTGTGAATTCTGAATAGCATTCGGTAGAACTGGAAAGCCATACTGAAATCTGCATGCATGTTCAGTTCCACTGCCAGTGAATTGTTCTGCAAGACTACAATAAAATCACATACCTGTGTAAATAAAGACACTTAATGTCATGTTTTGGTTAAGGTTCGACTCGGGGGATGTGAAAACAAGTCATGCAAGGCAATGTTTTGTTAATTTGTGATTTCTGGAAGGTCACTTCCTATTAACTATTGTATAAGTTGCCAACTTGGGAATTGTATGTCAGTACCTTAGACTGGTCTGATCCTGTCGCAATGGCTGGGAGTCTACCGTGGGACTGTTTGATGCCTTGCATGAACACAAGGTGGACAGGTGGTTTAAAGAGATCCTTGTCAACGAGCTGTGACAAAAAGTAGCTGATTTATGATGAATTATTTTGAGCAAAAACAATTTCTAAAATCTATATTATTTTATAATATTTAAACCATATTAGACTGATATTGAAGCATGTTTTAGCCTGCCATTTCATCCGATTAAACTTGATCACCATTTAAGTCCCAGATTTAAAGACAGGATTTGTCAATGGTATTGAACATCACATATATAGAAGTTTTGGGCTTTGTAAAAACCGCTAATAACTGAACATCAGAAATGCCATATTTTAACAAGACTAAGCGTATGTTTGGCTTAATCTATGTTTGTGCACTCTATTATGCAGTGTGTTGATATTACTTCAAGTCACACCGATGTGCAGAGATATGTTGTTGTTTCCAGGGACTTGGACACCGTTCAACCCAGAGACCGTGCGGCTCATGATTGGTTAGTAACAACTGTTAATAATAGATCTTTTTCTGTACAACAACAGAATCAAACCATCAGCCTATAGACGGCTTACAGATTCTCTTGTATGACTCATTATGAAAACAAAGTATAGATATTAGATACCTCTCACGATCCAAATTTCAGGCTTGATGGAGCTTTTGAGGCCTTCATGTGTCTTGTGATATCCATGAACATCAACATATAGCAACTGATGGCAGCACATTCTGGTACCAAGAGGAGACTGAAAGCTCCATTGTGTCTGAAGTTTGGATCGTGAGAGGTCGTTTTCATAACGAAAAAAATCAAAGCACTTAACACTACACCCCATGACAGACTGGTATACTAAAATGCCTAAGCTACTTCTGTCGGAAGTATTCAGCCACACTGCAATTATTGTCTGCTTCGTGATGTTGTAGGCCGTGTCGATGGTTCGCTGCTGTGGTTCAGCTGTGATCTGGATGTGTTGTTTCAGGGATGTTTGACAAGGACCATTCTGGAACGATCGACTTCCAGGAGTTTGCTGCGCTGTGGAAGTACGTCAGTGATTGGCAGAATTGTTTCCGCATGTACGACACTGATAAATCAGGTTCCATCGATGAAGGAGAATTGAAAAATGCACTTACGTCTTTTGGTAATTACTACATAAATTCATATGTTATTCTTGATCCCTTTCCGGGTGGGGACTACATCACTTAGTTTGTTCCACCCTTTCAACGAGTTGTGTCCATCTGTTGTGGCCCTCCGTCATTCTCTCCCTCTGTACGCTGTTTTATTATCCATACGTTAACGTCATCTCTCCATCATAGTTTAAATCTTTCTCTTTCTCCGAAGAATGGGCATATTTTGCTAGTATATATTATTACATACTGTATTCGTTCTTTTAAGCACATAGTACACTTGACAAATATCTGAGACATGAACATATGTTAAAATTTGTATTCCAGTAAGCATTCAGAGGTGTACACCCATTTTCTTTGACTCCTGGGATTCTTGGGTAAAACCATCTCTGCAGATGTGACTGGCAAGTGATTTATGCATCCTATGAGGAAAATTACACCACAACACTGTAGTCTGATAATTTAAGTAGACCTTTCAATATTTTTTCATCACTGAGCTTTGAATCTAGTGTGAAATTGGTAAAAATTAAATTACAATGATGGATTCAACAATCAAACTTGGCATTGGAAATCGCTGTCAGTGTTAGAAGCTGCTAAAAAAGGTATGCTAATTATGGCGTGTACGCTTAATAGAATGAATACGGTATATGTATCTAAACCTGCCTTTCTGCATCTTGTCTCAGACACATTTCGCAGAATATCAAAACTATCTAGTGACAACCACGGGATAGCCAGTTTGTACATGTGTGTTATTTTGTTTTGATGACATTATCGGACAAACTATTTAATACATTTTTTAGCCAAACTAAAATTTGATGAAAAAGAGCAAGAATGTGAAATCATTATATATTAAACATTGCTATCACATTTTCATGCAAGTTAATATTTTTTATGGTTTTAACACAGGTCTACACTTTCTTTTAACTGACTGTACGTGTTACTTAAACAGTTCACACGTGTTACTTAAATACACATTTGAGCATTAATGAACAAGATTCATCGTGGGCCTAATAAAGTAAGGGAATTTTTATACATGCTTAATCATTCATATACATTTACACCACTTCGTAAATAAGTGCTGACCTATGTAGGATTTGTGTTTTAGTTAGTGTGCTAATTATTCTTGTTTCAGGCTACCGTTTGTCAGATCCCTTTTTCCGCACCCTCATGATCAAGTTTGACCGCCAGGGACGTCAGACTATCGCCTTCGATGACTTCATCCAGTGCTGTGTGGTTCTACAGGTAAGGTCATGTGACAGTCCTCCATCTTGTATCATCTGACAGTCCTCCATCTTGTATCATGTGGCAGTCAACCATTGTGTAATCAACTGTTCATCAATCTTCCCAAGTGATGAAACAACTGCCACTTTTGTTATATAAACATAAAAATGTATGCAAACATATAGATAATTGCATAAACTGATAGAAGGAAATATATGATGGTCTGCAACTTTGCTAAATTCATTGTTCAAATTTACATCATGTTTCAACAGTTTGTTAAACACCATGCATAAATACTCCGGGAAACCATCTTCTGCATCTGTGTTTGTGTAGCACCATCCAAAGGATGGGCATTTTGGCTAATTAATTTCATAACGCCGTTGAATTCTTGTTTCAGACTCTCACGAGTGCCTTCAAACAATATGACACACACAAGACTGGTTGTATTACAATCGCTTACGAGGAGTTCCTCACAATGGTATTCAGTGTGAAAATGTAAAGATGTCTCGGTGGCTAATTATACTATGTTGACTAGCCAGTTCACCTGTTGCCATATTTGTTTTTACTGGAACATTCCTTAGAATAAAAAAGCAATAAACTGAATATATATATTATGATGAACTATCCTCTTCCCCCGATCTTCGTTTGTGAAGTGCCGAGTTATAATATATACAGTTAATGTACACATATTTTATTACATAATTTGGATTGCTGATCATTGTCAAGGCATTGTCTATGTTCCATGTTGAGCCATGTTAACATCGCGCTGATTAATTAATGTGTTACATTGTCACTACCAAACTGTTATGTCATTTGATATTTACTCGGTGCTTTTTAATAATTGTATTACATACTGCATGTCATTTCTAATTGAGGAATACTTATTCAGTCAAGTTGGAGTTTCTAGAAATATTTGTTTAATGTTGGTTGCTAAACAGGCAAGATGGAATGTGTAAAGTGAGAAATGTGCAAAGGTTGTTTGGCCGCAGAGCTTTCTGTATCTGAAACAATTTAGTTTATATACTGCTAGCAGTTACCAGGGATTAGTCTTGTAGTTTTTATACAGAAAATAGTAAATAAATTTTGAATGAACACCACCTCTTGCAATTTATTATCAACTGCTTCTAAAAACAAGACAAGTTCTTATGTAGTTTAGTATCCAGGTCTTAGGACAGCTCAGAGCGCTTTACATTTCAGCCATCTTGCAATTATTACGCAGTCTATTCCTATATAAGCTTTACACCCACGGAGCAAAAAAACAAGGAATCGATATCGGCATTACAGTATTTTTGATCTTAAACTCATTCACAGTGATGTCTCCTGGCAGAAGAGTTGCTTATTATCAATTTGCCTTTGTTGTCACTTTTTGTCCTTTTCTTATCGTAACAGTATAACCCATTCTACTTAACTGACGATCGATAACCTTCATGGTCTGTCAAAGTGACAAAGTTATGCCATATTGTTTGGCTGTCTGAATCGGGACAAACTTGAAAGTGTGTTGATAATGGCTAATAAGTGTGTCTTAATTAGAGCAGAGAGTCAAATGTTTACAAAGACATGAATTGTTAAATGCTTAGGGCAGTCCTGAGGACTGGATACCATGTTACATAAGAACTTACTTTTTACTTGGTATTTGGCAGTCCACTAAACCAGATTTGAACTACCAGTAGTTGCTCCACTTTATCTACAGACATACATGTCCTGATAACAATCTATTGGGCACACTGGTTACCTTATTCTCTACATGCACCATATCACGTTTATAGTCCGCACACATTTTGTTTCACTATTGTTGCTGTCCAGTCGACTAGGTGGCTGGCATTTCCTTAAACTCTGCAGGAACATTCTGGGGCTGCGACATGCTTCACTGGTTGTCATATGCAGGTGGGCATTGTTTAGGTAGGCTGAACACAGTGCCTGGGGTCTATCTAGATATGATGTACTTAGGCTGGGGAGCAACAGTCATTGTATACACTGTCTGTACTGAGAGTCATCATCATTGTGCAGCCGTGGTGTCTGGTGATTGGACAAAGGCCCCGGCATGTTCTTTTCAGATCTGCCTGTCTTGCGTTACCTCAGGTAGGGCTGGTCTAATGCTGCATTCTACTGGGATGGTGTTTGGCATAGATATGAATTCATGACCCAATTCCCAGGCGGTGAAGTGGGGCTGCCTTTCATCTTTTGAGTTCACCTGTTCGTGTTCACCATAAAAACGAACGTATAAGTTAATCTGTACTGTAGACTTTGTACAGAGGGTCAGACCTAATGTGTGCTGTGCGCACACAGGGGGAGGGAGTTTGTTTTTTCACAATTGTTTGTACACACAATTTGAAGATGGTCCATTGGTAGTGGAGGCTTATATGTACACCAGAAAACCAGTTTTAACCACGCTTCGTTGATTGCAAAACAAAAGCTAGTATAAAGTGAATGTAAAAGCTTTGATTCGAGACGCAGGTCACAAACATTCCCCCGAGACTTTGTATACATTCATGATATACACAGCACAAAGACGAGGAGGGGATTGCATACGCTGTGTGTACATGTAAAGAAGGGGCACCTAGGTTAGTGTACACTGCGTACAGGGAATGGTGGTCAGACATGAAGTGTAGTGTGCAGGCAGGTAGGAGGGGCTATTTTTTTACAATGTTCTGCACACATCATTAGATAGATCCCATGATAGCGGAGACGTTCGTAGTTCAAAAATGTAGGTTAGAAAACCAGTCATGCTTCACTGATTGCAGAACAAAATGAAGAATAGAAAATAGGCAAAATGTGAAAATTTACCAGTTTCGGGGGTCCTGGGGTCTTAGAATGATTCAATCAAATACATATTTCTCATGCATAGTGGCAGTGCCCTAAGATGTCTATGCAAAATTAGAAAAAAAGTTGCTGAACGGTTTCTGAGATATGGCAGCTAACGGCAGACGCAGAATGATGGCATAAACCCAAAGGACTAAAAACTATTACTTGAGATGCTGGTCACAAAACTTCCACCTGCATTCCTTATACATTAATAATTTGGACACAGCATGAAGAAAAATGCAGGATATAAATATGTTAACTTAAGATAATAATTATAATCAGACCTGAGTAGCCACACAACAGCTCTATTATAACCAGTACATTTGGATTTAGACAATGATTAGTCCTGCATTGTGTCAACATTTGTTGTGATTTACTGAACTAAATCTACCATTAAAAATTGGACTGCAATTGGCAGATCTGATCAAAGAAAGAGAATGAGGAAGCGAATGAAGATAGAAAGAGGCGGGTGGAGGAGATGAATTCAGCACTCTGATGGAGACGAACTCAGCGCTCTGATGGAGACGAACTCAGCGCTCTGATGGAGATGAACTCAGTGCTCTGTTGGAGATGAACTCAGTGCTCTGATGGAGATGAACTCAGCGCTCTGATGGAGACGAACTCAGCGCTCTGGTGGAGATGAACTCAGCGCTCTGATGGAGATGAACTCAGCGCTCTGGTGGAGATGAATTCAGTGCTCTCATTGAGATGTACTTACAATGCTCCAAAGTTGGCATATTAATTTATAGACTACAATCAATATGCTAAATGACTGTAAAGAAAGTTAGAATTGTGTACCAGAACAGACTGAATGTGTTTCATCAACAGATTTGTGGATACTTCCGACTATTAAACGTACCTACCGGTAGTCTATTTAAAATGACTATAACAAATGACAAAACTTCAAGACGAAATCGACAAATATTCTGAGTAATTTATAATGTTGGCATATAAATAACAGGAGACGGTTGTATGACAATTCAACACACCACAGTTGAGCTCTCCTGTGTAGAAAGGCAGGATCAGAACTGCTTCCTGTCTGGGTGGAGGAATAAACACTCGGCAGTCGGGTCTACTGCTGCAAGTGATATACACTAGTAATGCGATAAAAATGTCCACATTCAACATACAATCTTTTGTCCATATTCAACGCACAGCCTCAAGGTAAATATTACACTTTCTACACCAGCAGGTTTCGCATAATCTCTGGTGCAACGTATTACAAAACCAGACAAAATATGCACACCTTAACTCTTAACTCTCTTACTTCACTGTAAAAGTGAATCTCCATTGTAAATTAATCGCACTGTCAATAAAGTAAAAACTATTAATGACACAGAGCTTGAACAGACTTAATTTAAATTATAATCATGGTGCAACTAAGCATGATTCAGACATGGATTTCATTCTAACACTATACGAGACGTTTAGACTGAACAAATGTGGGAGGAGCCACACATGAAAAGATTAGGGATGAATACAGCTTTGGCAATAATCCATAAAAAACGTGTTATAAGGACAACCTGATCCGTATGAAGGAAATCAGTCAATTTGAGTTGTGAGCATGCGAGATCATTTCAAAAACAGTAATTACAAATATTGTACAGGACAGCTGGTTAAATCATTTGGTGAGCAGATCTTTGTGTGGAGTCGACTGTTGCTGCCTGATCGTGTGTTTGTGTCCTACACACACTCGTTGTCGCTGTCTAGATCGTGTCTGTCTGGATATTGTGACCGGTCACTTGTATCCGTAGCACAGCCATGCGTGCAACTAGTACTGTTTCCTGCTGTCGGCGATTATACAGCTATGTCAAGTGAAGGACGAAAACAAGTATAAAGAATGATCCCTGCTGATGTACACTCAGGACGCAGTAGCCTCGACCAACCGTCGCTGTGCTAATAGCAATATGTGTGTGTGTGTGTCGGTGGCGTATCACCGACCCATCAACAGCGTGAGGGTCGTGCCTTAGCTATACACGAGACTGCCTCGGACATATCGTTTGACTGGCAGTAGAACCGTCCAGGCCACTCTCACATTGCATCATCCCTCCTGCCCAAATTCACTTGCGAAGTCCTGTATCTTCTTGAGGCCGTCCTGGTTCACTGAAGGCTTACACGTTGCTAGCGAGTCCATCATGTCTTTCTGCAATCACAACACGTGTGTCAAATGGAGTTGTGATGACACAACACTAGTAGTAGTAGATCTGTCATAGTTAGAGTAGGCAGGGGTAGAGGTTTTTATTATTTATTTGTTACTTTTTTATTTTTAGTGTAGATGTCGTCCATAGGTCTGAATTTGTACTCGACTTGTTTTTCTTACTGTAACATGTGATTTAGACTAGCTCTCATGCCACCTCATCTAACACAATCCCTTTGGAGCAAATCAACAAAAACAATTGTCCACTGGCCCTGGCATGATTCCCTTATATTTGGTATTTTCACAAATGCTCTGTGCACAGTAACTATTTTATGAACAACTTCTGCATTTTTATCTCAGTTTACAATTCATAATACAAAAGCGTGTTTGAGTGCATTGTGTGTATGCCCAATCAGAGATAGTTAGAAATAGTTAGTTTATTTTTTGAATTGTATAAATTATACATACAAACATAATCAAACAATATAACAGTCGGTGAGATGACATACAATTTCAGGCTGACAGCAGAGCCAATTAAAGCTGTAACAAGTTGATTTAAATGATAATACAAAATAAGTAATTATTAAGTGAACTGGTCATTGTTACCTCACAATAACTGTGTAAACAATGTATAATAATAATTTTACATGTAGCGTGTGAAGTTGCTATAATTGCGCGGTTACCGTGGAGATAATGGGTTCTAGGAGTTTCTCTGCCGGTACATCCATCCATGACATGGGGATAGCACCAGGAGCACCCGGGGAACATGGCGTCAACAGATCATCAAGGATCACTGTCTTGTCTAGGGGTGACGGTCCCCGTACCTCATAACAGCGAATAGTCGTATAAGACAGTGCACTCAATCTCACACCAGGTTCTTTTTCATAGACGTAATATGATTATCATAAACATTGAAAATTATTCAACAATCAAAAATAATTCCATGGGTGAGTCAAGGGTCCATTTGGAATATCGCCAAAAAATGCACCTTGTAACAGCTAACAGACATAGAATACAGTGCACTCAATCTCACAACAGGTTCTTTTTCATAGAGGTAGCATGATTACAGAGCGTCGTAAACATTGAAAATTACTCAAAAAAATTTAAAACAATTCTGTGGGTGGGTTATAGTCTATTTGGGTTATCACCAAAAAATGTAACTGTGCAAGTCGACAGACATGTGACTTGTGAAAGTTGTGTGGAACACAGGTTGAAACTAGTGAGCCATGAGACAGTGTATCATAGTTAAAGGGAGTAAGTCAGTTCCTCTATGCGGAATTAGTGGGCATAGTAATTTGTAACAGGAAGTCTGCGGTGTTAAACGTGGGGAAATAGGACATTGCTGACATCAAAGGGAATTGCAGTAAACTCAACCCGACTTGGCCATATTGCCAATAAAGCTTGTCTTAAACAGGATGTTTTGTTTACTATCTGAACATGCTCCGGGGTCATACCTTCCAAACTGCGAACATTGTTACAGGCCTACTAAACATAATTTAGTAGGCAGTATGCTTTCACCATAGTCAGTATAGTCTTTATAGCATTATATTAATTAATAAATAAAAAACTAGGAAGAGACTGCCTCCTTTTAATACTTACTCTCATGAAGTGTGTAGCTGACTGTACTCTCCTAACTGGCTGCATGAGGGCATCTCGCACCACTATACTGATGTCAGCGCCAGAGAACCTGCAAACACCGTCTGTATACTACTTGATTGTGAGGCAGAAACAATGGTGAAGCTCAGAGCCAAACGCTGATGTGTGTAACATTATTTTGTGACAGGCCACAGGTTTATGTTCAGGATGTGACTACGTTTTATTACTCACATTTGTAGTAGCTCTATTAATCATTACAAAAAGGATTAGTATTTTTTACATATTGTCAACACCATGGAACAGAGTTGTACTTTGGAAATGAATGTCACAATAAAGTTTATTATTATTACTATGATAACAGGCAACTGTGTACACTTCAGACAGAGTGCAGTCTTAATGTAACTGCAACTGCCTCAACCTGTCATTTAATGAAACCAATAGACTTTTAATTTTTATACATTTAAAATATATTTCCATTAGCCTAGATACTTACCATCGGAAACAATTAATTGACTTGTCAATATCATTTCTAGCCTCGATCACACGATACGACACAGCTGACTGGGTGTACCAAAATGCAAAAACCCTCTCCCATCATGCATCTGATACTGCCTCGTTTCCAATTTTCGTGATTATCTAACACAGAGCGAGGTATCCGATGCTTGAGAACCAAGAAGAGGTCCCAGGCCGGCACGGGGGACGTTGGCCTGATCAACTCAAAGATTTTTAATCAGAGCCCTGCGAATGTCACAACGACCCACCTACGCACCAGCAGTGGTGTGCAAGTACTTGCTATAGCCATTCTGTATTCCTCAATAGTAGAAATAGCAAGATTCTTCTCATTAAAGATGAAAAGAATGAAGTCGCCCACTACAGCCGAAGAAGCAGAGAATGGATTAGCTTTCCTTTTACTACACCAATTCACATAACCCCGCCACTTAGAGTCATAGATGGTGAGAGTAGAAGCCCGTTGCAGTTGCGATGTGCGATCAACAACTGGTTCTGAAAAAGCTCTGTTCTAAGGGCGTGAATCCGCAAGTTGGAGGGGTCTCTGTGGTAGAGATTGCCCTGATACAGCAGATCTGGGAGAGGTGTCAGTGACCGTGGTAGATCTACCAACATAGCTAGTAGGTCTATGAACTAACATACTTCTGACCAAAGAGGGGCGACCAGTATGATCTGACATTGGTCATGTTGAATCTTCTGCAACACCTCTGGAATCAGTGCATGTGGAGGATAAGTGAATCCCCACACCTGTACCCAACTCAGCGACAACCCGTCCACCGCTACTGCAGTTGGATCGGGGATTGGTGCAACAAAGAAAGGAAGATGAGTGTCCTGTTTGGTTGCAAACAGATCCATCATTGATACTCTTGACACTATTGATAGCAGAGTTTTGGCTCGAAACACTGATGCATTCCGACACCATTCTGTTGACTGAATTTGACCTCTCCTCGACAGAGAATCTGCCAGAACATTCCTGATACCAGGTATATGTCTTGCACGAAGATCGATTTCTCTCTCCTGACCCAATAGCAGAATTTGAGCAACTAGCCTTGTCAGAGAAATGGATCATTCCTCCCCCACCCCGCTAGCTCCACTATCTTGAGATATCTGTCTCTTGGCGGAGTGCAAAGGTACTTGACCAGACCGAACTGGTAGCCTTGAAAAAGAAACTTCTGAACTGATACCAGGGAAGATTTCTGCAGATTTATGAGCAGACCCAGACTGCGACATAATGAGAGAACAGTCTGGGTGTGCAGGTTGCATAAAACCCGAGACAGCACTTGAATTAACCAGTTGTCGATGTACTGATATATTAAATCCCCTGTATGTTTACCATCTTCTTTACTTCCTGTACAATTCTCGTGAAGAGCCACGGAGCTGTCGCTTAACAACGCCCTGCAAACCCGGCTCTGTCGTAGGGGGATTCCAGTGACCTTAATGGGGTCAGGATCTCCTTCCCAGGCAAAAAACTAATAAAGGGCTTTATGAAAGGTTTTCTTCATGCCATTAGGATCGGCCATTCCCCCTTCGAAAGCAGCTCTCGTAGACATCGGGAGGGTGTATAAGGTTGTACAAGGTTGACTCTTCCTGAAAGTCAGTCTCTGACAATGAGAGTGATAATGGCAAACAGGATTTCCTGTGTATAGGAACAGGAGTAGGAATACGATCCTGTAGCAAGTGGCGAATCAAGTCTAAATGATCCGCAATAGTGGGAAGAATTTCCTCTGTTTCCCTACAATACAAGATTCAGAATCTGGAAGAGATCCTTCGTTGATCTCTACCATATGATGCAAGATCTCAACTGGATAAGGAGTTGATGTCTTGTTTGTTTGTGAAGACAACCTTGAGTGAGACGAACTCGAGTGAGACGATTTCGAGTGAGAAGACTTTGAATGAGTGGATCTGGGATTTGACCTCGAGCGAGCACTCCCAGAACTCAAACAAGGGTCAATACCAGTGCGTCCACCAGTGTCAGCTGACTGGCTAGTGGAGCCCAGGTCATATACGTCTGGTGACCGACTGGCTGTGACCAACGTATGACCCACACTGAGCAGGACCGTAACCTATGCTCAGATCACCTAGTGTTCTCTGTCTCTTCACTCACAAAAGAGACGGAACGAGGATTGGTGTTGTTGCGATGCCCATAGGCAGGAACACTTCCTGGATTAATAGTCTGTGCACACAGTTGTTGCTCCAGACTACGGCCAACAGGATGAGAGGAGGCAGGGAGCGGACTCGACCATAGCACCTCCTCTCTCAGAAACCCTATGGGGCCACCAGTCACACCCTGGTGAGATACCGGCGAAACATGATTGCTTCCCGATACCCTCGGTTGGTCTTCCACCTTCTTCTCTAAAGAGTTGAGGTGGACAGCCATCTCGGTCATGTGACGAAGGATGGTGTCGAAGGTTGACGACTCCAAAGCTGAAAGTAGAGGTGAAAGCAGAGGAGGTGCCGACTCTGGAGAATTCGGAGGTAGTGGTGATAATGCCGGTGTCACTGCGCAACAAAGTGAGTGGGCGATAATACAGTTGCTAGTGAACCAGAGAATTTGAGCCGACAACGTGTAGCAAAATTCCCAAAAAAAAATTTTCCAACTCTAATTAAACATACTTTAAAGTGTAGTCAGCACACCTAAAAAGGCGACATTTACCCACTATGTCATTCCAGACTAGGAACTACGCCGTGCTAAAAGTTAAATGAAAATTTGTCACGGACTGAACAAGTCAAAGTGACATGAACAAATTAAATACCAAACTACGTCACCGCCATTCTGGACAATAAATAGCTGACGCTAAAATGCGTCCATACACAGTAAGAATGTAATGTTACAAATAAAATAAAAAAACAACATTTTAAACACTCCACAGAACCAAGGAACATATATGTATATATAATATTACGACAAGCAAAAAACATGTGACTTGGCGAACGATAGAACGAAAATTGGAAACGAGGCAGTATCAGATGCATGATGGGAGAGGGTTTTTGCGTTTTGATACAGCCAGTCAGCCGGGTGGTATCGTGTGATCGAGGCTAGAAATGATACTGACGAGTCAAATAATTGTTTCCGATGGTAATTATTTGGCAACGTAATGGAATTGGCAAACCTTAAAGACTATCAATTATCAAAGCTCCAAGTTTCAAAATTCACCATGATATAGATTTGGTCGATATAGTTTAATTTCAAAAACAATTAGGAGTTGTCATGTAAACTTAAGACTGAATTAACAGCTACAATCTATTATAACACAATCACAAAAAGCTTTCCTCACTATTATATCAATGTTACAAACTTCTTCATATTTCACTGGAGAAATCAACAGGAGGAGAAACATCATATATCATTATGACACTGAGGTGTATGTAGTAAACAGAAAGCATATTGCAAGACATGTGCACCAAGTGCAGTATTTCAAAAGCACAAAGCCACACTCTCAGTGCATGTGGGGCAAATGACAGAAAGCTAAAGCATCATAAAACTACTTGCACTTGTGTATGTACTTGGTACGTCTACATGATAATTACATGGCATAATCGTCATGAAACTGTCCATCAATAAACATCATTCACACAGTATTGTTTGCTTCGACACTATTATTTCATCCAAGATTACTGAACATTCTTAAGGATAGTTCATTTTTATTCAAACGAAAGACTTTATAAGGTAAATATTGTTTTGGATATGTCTAAAAGAAATTGTTTGAACATTTCATCCCACTTTAGTGCCGTGACACACACCCATCTGAGTTTTCTCCGAGTGTCTTATAGTCCTGCTGGTTGATGTTGTGTGGCGTGTCCCCAATGTGGATCTTGAAGATCTCACTGCGGGCGTTGCAGTCTGGCAGCGGGATGTAGATCCTCTTCTCAAACCTGCCACAGCAGACACACATCTTACCACACATCTTACCACACAGCACCACACCAGACATGTCTTACCATGCAGCACCACAGCAGATACACATCTTACCACACAGCACCACACCAGACACATCTTACCATGCAGCACCACAGCAGATACACACAGCACCACACAAGAAACGTCTTACCATGCAGTACCGCAGCAGATACACATCTTACCACACAGCACCATACCAGACACGTCTTACCATGCAGCACCACAGCAGAGACACATCTTACCACACAGCACCACACCAGACACGTCTTACCATGCAGCACCACAGCAGAGATGCACCTTACCACACAGCACCACACCAGACATGTCTTATCATGCAGCACCACAGCAGATACACATCTTACCACACAGCACCACACCAGACACGTCTTACCATGCAGCACCACAGCAGATACACACCTTACCATGCAGCACCACAGCTGCAGACATGTCTTACCATGCAGCACCACAGCAGAGACGCACCTTACCACACAGCACCACGGCAGACATGTCTTACCATGCTGTACCACAGCAGAGACATCTTAAAATACAACACCACAACACAAACACATCTTACTACAGAGAAACACCTTACTACTCAGCAGAAATACACCTTACTACACAACACCACAATAGAAACAAACAAAGTAATCTGTTCCCATTCTTGGAACAGCAAGCACTCAAAGGAATATCCTGTATAAAACCAGGAAACAACAAGCCGGACTTACAGGCGATGTGATAAAGAGGCAATGAGATCACCTTGTGACAAAGGGTAAGTTTGATATTGGAGGGCTATCAGGCCTAGACATTAGCACTGGCCTGCTAGCCTGGCACCTTTCTGGAAACTGCCGGGCCAGTTTGGGTCACCAGCATTCATATTTTACTGGCCTGACAGGGCACTAGTTTCAATCTGATTTGCCACCGTCGTTTTAAATCGTTTCTATCACTTCTCAGTGTTCTCACCCTCTGCGCTATAATTAAACAAAATCTGCATCAGACCTTGCATTCTCACTTGAAACTGTAATCACCATCTCATTTTACTATGATGCAACGCTTTGCAGAGTTCTTGGAAATTGTGTGCATGGCTAATGCCACATGTTCCCACACAATTTGGGCCAGTAACTTTTTGGGAGGCCAGCAATTTGTCAAATCTACTGGCTCCCTGGGCCAGTGGATACAAAACCTTAATGTCAAGGCCTGGTTATGGTACCTACATCTGCAGCAAACAAAGCCACTTATGCTGACAAAACACTGCTAACTGACAACGTGAACTCACCTCCTGCGGATGGCCGAGTCGAGTATCCAAGGGATGTTTGTTGCTCCCAACACCAGGATACCGTCGTTTTCCTGACCCACACCTGAACACATCCAAACACTGCACAGTTTAGGGTTTAGTTGGCTTAGGATACGCTAATGGCGGCTATGCTTATCTATTCAGACACTCAGACACACAATCCAGTACTGGTAACAACATGTTCTACCTTCACAGTGAAGAGAATTACACTGATATTGACAGAAAGTCTGCTGTCAATTGAAACTCGTGATCAATACTATTGGAATACCTTATAACTGTTTCCAAGAATCCAACGGCAAATTGCACTGGGACAAGCAACATATTAAGGGAAAATCTGATGTTGATTAATTGTGCCATGCATAATATCAGTATATATTTTTAATTGATACACATGCCATCCTAGCCAGAATAAGACTGATTCAATGTACCAATTATAGTTAGTTATTACTCAACTACTTACATGGTGGTTAGCATGGATTATACTATTCTGTAAAGACTACCAAATAAACTGCTATTAAATCACACTTTTACTCAACAACACTAGGAGCGTCAGTGAGGAAACAACATTTCAAAAATACTTATTAAAGTATTATAGGGAGACAGCCTGTTTCTCTACCCAAAACTCTCTGAACAGCAAAGGGTATTGCCAATAGTTTGTTTTGAAAAAGGAAATTTTGTTTACCATTTGAACATGCTCAAGGGGACGTATGTTGTAACCTCGGAAATGGTAGCTAAGAAAATAAGGGCTATGAAGGATAATAAATCACCTGGAGTGGACGGGATTCCGCCCAAACTACTATTGGAAATTGTAGAACAAATTAGCGCACCGCTTGCAACAGTTTTCAATTTGTCATTAGAAGAGGGAGTGGTTCCTTTAGAATGGAAAGAGGCAAACATTATACCGTTATTTAAAAAAGGTTCGAGAAACAAGTCAGAGAACTATAGACCAGTGAGTTTAACATCAGTGATTTGCAAATTATTAGAAAGACTAATTAAAGATCACATGGTGGATTTTCTTGTTAAACATAACTTGATAAACCCATCTCAACATGGGTTTTTAAAAGCGAGGTCATGCTTAACAAATATGTTATGTTTTTTGGAAGACATCACTAGGTGGGTAGATGAGGGATCACCAGTAGATATCATCTATTTAGATTTTCAAAAAGCTTTCGACAAAGTACCACATCAAAGATTACTCCTTAAGCTAAAGGCCCATGGCATAGGAAATGGTATAATAAACTGGATAGAAAAATGGCTGAATGACAGAAGACAACGTGTAGTAGTTGATGGGGAGGCTTCAAACTGGAAATCGGTATTGAGTGGGGTACCACAGGGATCAGTACTAGGACCTATATTATTCTTAATATATATCAATGATTTGGACGATGATATAACAAGCAAGGTGTTAAAATTTGCGGATGATACAAAAGTGTTTAGAAGGATTAAAAGTGATGGAGACAGACAGCATTTACAAGATGATCTTGATAGGTTGATCAAATGGTCTGAAAAGTGGCAAATGCTGTTCAATTTTGGGAAATGTAAATGCCTCCACACAGGTCATGGGAATGAAGAGGTAAAATATAAAATGGGGGGTACTGTTCTAAATACTACTGTAAAAGAAAAGGACTTAGGGTTAACCATTAGTGCTGATATGAAGGTTTCAGAGCAGTGCGGAATTGCAGCGTTAAAGGGAAATCAAATCCTTGGATTAATTAGGCGAAATATAGCGTATAAGAAAAAAGAATTAATAGTACCGCTGTACAAAACAATAGTGAGGCCTCATTTAGAATATTGTATACAAGCATGGAGGCCATATCGCAAGAAGGACATAGATATGCTAGAAAGAGTACAGAGGAGAGCGACTAAAATGATACCAAATCTGAGGGATCTTAGTTACGAAATACGCCTAAAAGAATGTGGTTTAACAACACTAGAGACCAGGAGATTGAGAGGAGATCACATAGAAGTGTTTAAAATATTGAATGGTTATGAAAATATTGATAGAAACATTTTTTTCTCAGTTAAGAAAGATAGAAGGACCAGAGGACATGAAGCTACATTAGTAAAGGAGCAGTGTAGATTAGATATAAGAAAGTTCTCATTCTCACAAAGGACTGTAAATGAATGGAACAGATTATCTCCTGATTGTGTTGGTGCTAGTAGCGTGAATATGTTTAAAAATAAAATCGACACACACCTTAAAAAGGCGGGATACATGGAGATAAAAAGGCTTCCTTGTCCAACTGCCATCCAGAGTAATTTTCTGGATGGCAATCTTGTTAAATCTTAAATCTTCAAAATTGCAAACATTGTTATGGGCTTACTAAACACAGTCTGGTGGGAAGTATAGCTTCAACATTGTTATCATAGTCTTAAGAACAATATATTTATGAATAACTAGAAACAGACTTCGTCCATTTAATATGACACTATCATGTAAGACAGGAGATTACACAAGCCATGGCCTTTCACTATCTCCTAGACCCACCTTGCATCTGGACAAGGAACTCTGTCTTGATTCGTCGCGCCGACTCAGATTCTGTCTCACTGCGGGAGCTGCACAGAGAGTCCACCTCATCTATGAAGATGATGCTTGGTTTGTGTGTGCGGGCCAGCTCAAATAGGTTCCGCACCAGTCTGAAACAAACACAACATGTACAGGTCCTCATTGAGACAATTTCTACACAATTTATCATTTTCTGGACAAAGGTATTCCTGTTGAATGTTTCTGTATTTGTTTGATAATTTTTTAAAGGAAATTGAATTACATTTGATTGTGGCTAAGACACAACTTGTAGTTTTCAAAAAGTGAATCCTTTCCTAATATTTAACAAGCTGAAGATTATTGAAGTGAAGTAGTTTTGACACAGGATGGCAGTTTTAATGTTAGCAACCTAAATATGTTTATAACCAAACATCCACGTAAAGCCAATGGCATCCTTATTCTTGTTGTTTTGGGGAGTGAACTTGTTAAAATATGTCGTTACATTGTTTGGCTAGAAACCCTGTTATCTTATACAATAAAAACTACCCATTGTGGACCTTCATGGCTTCTGCCAGTTCTCCGACATTACCCGTGAGCACTGACCTTTCGCTCTCTCCCAGCCACTTAGAGACGAGATCGGAGGAAGACACAGAGAAGAATGTTGAGTTGTTTGCCTCTGTGGCTACTGCCTTTGCCAGATACGACTTGCCAGTGCCGGGCGGCTGTAGGACAAAGACACACATCAGTGTAGGTACGCACAGGTAGGTATTATTATGACAGCTAAAATAATAATAATAATTCTATATTAATGATAACCTTATAAAATGTACATATCATTTTCCTAAGGGTCGTGAGTTTAAAACATAAATGTACAGGTAAAATTATGTAAAACTACTAAACAAATTAATTATATAAACGAGTAATCTGTATAATTCTGTAAAGATATATTAAAAAATATATTAAATAGATGACATTTTAAAAATATGAATTGCACAAAGAATATTGGTAGAGTATACAGGGTGTAGCATCAATAAATAAACTAAAAATATCTCTGTTAAAACGGTTATGTGGTACACCTCTATTAAGACACAGGACCCAACACGCAAGGCAAGGATAACACCGACGTAAACTCCCATAAAACAACAGAAGGTTCAGAACTGGGTGTACCTACTGGTTGTTGATTTACACACCAGAAACTAGCCTCTGTCCCACAAGTCCCGGTTGTTGCTGTGGTGCATTGCATTAGATTTGGCAACGTTTAATTAACAACAATACTAGTACTTGACTGAAATCTGATGAGGCAAAGACTGACGCGAGTGAAAAACTTATAATTTGTTTTGGGTTGATAAATCAACATGTGTTCACAATTTTTACATATAACTGAGTTGATGTTATTCTCTTACGAATCGTGGCTTGACTATCACCAACAGTACTAATGTTTGCATTAGGTAATGTTCAAAAGACTACCATGAAGAAACTACCATATTGTCCATATACAGTGTATATTTAAGTTTCTTCTGAATAACAAGATGCACGAAACAGCTGATAATCAAACAGCAAGAACTAAACCACAGATGAACTTGACCATCACTTACACCAAACAGCAGTATTCCCCGCCATGGCGTCCTTTTGCCTGAAACAGAGCAATGAAAAAACATCACCTAACTGCAGAACTCTCTACTAACCAAATTCAGTTTTGGTTCCATCATTAGAACGCAAATTTATAATCAACTGGAAATACCGTGCAGCGTTCGAAGTAGCACTTGTCCGTTTGTCCGGGACAAGTGATTTTTGGCCCGGACAAGTAAAATGACTCTACATGATTATCCGGTGGACAAGTGAAAATTTACAGTAAATACGCGTGCAATATTGCAAACTTTTTATTTGAGGAAATTCAAACGTAAAAGAAGTTTGCTAGCAATCGCGCGCATTACAATTTTGTTAGTGTGTCGGCGTCTTGTCGTTCCACCGCCAGTGTGTTGTACGTCAATGTTCGACCGAGTTTAGTGCCTGCGTTAACAGGGTCATCCGCTGAGCACAACGAGCTAGGTCTGTCATACAAGTAGGACAGACTTCGCTTCAGCCATCGTTGATCGAGGCTGTATTTCACAAAATCGTTCAGTTTTGGCCAACATACAACTTGCTTCCACTCACGGATCATATTTGATGAACTTTGAAAATAGTACACTTTGTATCGCTACCTGTTATTTTATCAATTATATCGTTTTAACCATTATTACGCCTAACCCACGCGGACTCGGCAGTCTTTCAAGTCATCGAACGTTACTCGTTAGCCGATCCAGATCGGTGACAATTTTAAAAACTTGTAACTGGCTCTCCGGTAAATCTATGATGGTGATTGATAAATGGAATATTAATGTCCTTTCAGCAGTGTTGTTGTATCTATGTAACATTTATTTTAACCATAAATTGCGAGTTTTTGAAACCGAATTATGCAAGACGCGTGGCCGTGGACGGGGTGCCAACCGCCGTTGACTTGTCAGTTTCCGCCAACTTCAGCGGTCTGCGCGCAGCAGCAACGTTACGACTGTAATTCGGGCACCGTTAAAACTGTTTTATCATCATTGAAATGGTAATATAACATTTAGGAAAAATATGCGTTTGTTTGCTGATGATCAATTGAATATTATCTTCGTTTGTAAAATGCAGAACTTTGTTAATATTGAAGTTCGTAGAGGTTGAACAAAATAATACCAAATTATATAGTTTATTTTGATTGTTGTGACAACATTTCCTGGCTTTGAATTGCAACCTGATGGTTGAGCGGCATCTTTAATGACAAACTGGTGCCAACATTTTACAGCAGTGTTATATGTTGTATATATATATATACACACATATATATACCATATTAAACATAAACAGTTTTTGCAACATTATAACAAATAGTAAGGAAAACAATTGTCTCATCGTAATAATTATTTGTTATTAATAAAAGCGTTCATATCAGCATCACTAAAATATTGGTATGCATCATGTAACGTGTCTACTTTTAATATTCATGATGAATAATAATGATAAGGGACCGGGAAATAGTTGCAACTATAATTTTGCAATTTCAAAAATGTGCAGATTAAATCAAATTGTGTCTTTGATCACAAGTCACTCAGATGTACGTGCAACAAAACAGCAGGAACATTGTGTTGTTGTCATAAAAATAAGACAGACTTTTTAATGTTTTTTCTGAAGCTTCGATTTCCCTTGACAACCACTCAGGCAAGCTAAAATTTTGGCGGACAAGTAGATTTCAAAACTTACTTGTCCAGCAATATTCTGGCTTATTTCTATCGCTGCCGTGTGGTTGAATAAAGAACCATACAAACTAAAAATCCATGACAAACACTATAACTACCAGCATGTCATTATACAGTCAATTACACCCCTATTAAAGACATATATAAAGTACATGAAAAAAAAATAACCAGGTTGTAAACATACATTTAAGTGATACACAAATGTTGAGATTTATTACAAATTGAAAATGTTGGAATTCCTCCATTGACATCAGGTTTGTAGCACAGCGTACATAATTACTGATAATTGTCATATCTTAACTTATTCAATTCTGCCATTATTATTATCCTGGCAGAAATCACAGACACAAGTCTAAGTTTAAGATGTACACATGTGATTCCAAAATTATATTAATACAATTATAAGTCACCTTTACTGCCGACTGATTGTATATCTTTATGTAGATAAACCTGATATTACAATTCAATAGCCTTCAATCTGTCTGTGCTACTAACACTCTTATGATATTTGTACTACTATGGTATTAAAAACGACTTCTTTACATGGATCTGAATAGAACAAATCCAAATAACAGAAAAGATTACACATGCTGCAACTGCAACTTGAAACTCAACACGATGTCTTCCAAACGTATCCTGTCAGTTCACTAACATGTGCAATGCAGGCCTCAGCCTTACCTGTGAATAAATGTGGGAATTTGATGGGTAGAATGACTGCCTCTTTGAGAGCCTCCTTGGCGGCGTGCAGTCCTGCGACATCGTCCCACCGTACGTTGGGCTTCTGCATCATAATGGCTCCTGCACAGGTGGAGCAAATACTCAGGAAGGTGAAGTAGCAACATACAACACAAACACACCAATGCTTAGTAAATGAATGGCTGTAGCTGGCATTCAGTGGTTTTGGATTTATAATTTAATAGAACCTTGTTTATTAATATAATGTTCTTAATATTAAAATAAATATGCCTACCAAATTGCATTTAATAAGCCTGAAGCATTGGTAACAATTTAAATGTACCTTAGTACATGAAACTGAATGGTTTTGGATACTCAATGGTATTAAAAAACAGTAACCATTCTACATTCTATACACATTTGCCACGAATACAATGAACACATTTAGACAGCAGCTATGTTGGTAAGAATGTCTGGCTTCCCGGCCAGTTTAATGGTAAAGCATGTGAAATAGGTTGGAAGTAGCAGAATTTCATAAAGTTCATCGTGTATTTTGTTGCAACTGTTTGTCCATTATAATGTACTGGTTAGGTAGGTTTAGAAATTGTTACAGATAATGAAAATCAATAAAGAGGATTAGGGGTGTTAGTGAAAATACTAATATAACAAGAAACAAAATGATCTTGAGAACGCAAATTATAAAGAAAGTTTTAAAAACCTGCTGCTCAATGTAACAGCACTCTTGCGCTCAACTCTAGAAGAGGGATCAGCATTCTTCTGGTGGGAACTAATCCACAACCCAACCAGGTGGGGCCAGAACTTGACTGTGGGTTCCCATTACCTACCTTCTAGTCTGTGCTGTAGTTGTTTCTTCTCTGGGTCGTCACTGTCGCTGTCACTGCTATTTCCACTGTAGTATAAAAACAACAGTGAAATCAGCCTCAACTAACAACTACAGCACAGCATACCTCGCAGACATGTATCAACTTCAATATTTCATTTTAGTTGGGTTTTGGCAGCTGCTCAGAATGATGTGGTCAATATAACTGGGATATGTTTTAGGCATTTGCCTTCTCTTGACAAAGTTTACCTTGTCCTGTATATAAATAAATTAGAAGAAAACACTTTAAAAAAAATTGCCATGATTAAAACCATGGCAAAAACATGCATGGAAAATAGTTGGTTAACAGAAGCAGTATTATGAAGAATCCAGTTTTCTTTTCTACAGCATCAAACACAGGTCTACACTTCCATTTCTTCCTGACTAATGCTAACAAAAGATTACTTACTTTTTATTGTCTTTGTTGTTGCCTTTGCTGCCACTAGAAGTGCCCTCTGTTGCTTTTGAGGGTTTCTTTGAGCTTTTAGTCTTTCCTTTTGCTAAGTACTCCTTCAACTTCTCTGCTCTGTCTAGGTACTGTGCACACTTTGCACGGATGCTCTCTTTTGCTTTGTCACTCTGAGCTTCATCTGGCAATGGACATGTGGACAACAACATCAGTAGTTTCAAGTTTTTTAACATAATTTTATTGTTATATGTTTAATTTGAATGTTACAACTTAAATATTGTTGAAATTGCATACTTGAATGTCGTGGTTGGTAGTCATAAAAGGACAGGGGTCGATCTGGAAAAAGATGCATGTGCCCTTCGAGCACATCAGAAATATAACTATGTGCCTTTTCAAAATGAGTATGATCACTTAAATAACCTAAAATGAGAGTATGATCACTTAAATAACCTGTAAATGTGACCATTACATTTCTTTAATATTAGAAATGTAATCATGTTATTATTTAACTTGTCTTGAATTATATTTAGGATTGCCTATGTGACATATTTATTGGTACAAAATATATAATAATCGATATCTAAGTGCTCAGAAATGTTCAGGTTTTTTCCAAATCTGTAATGTTACAAAACTAATTCTAACAGAGAAATATGATGCAGCAGTTTGTGACACTGAGTGACAACGATTCACATATGAGAGAGCAACAATTAAAATATTCAAAGAACCAAGTTGATTAAACATTAAAAAACTCTGATGAATGATACATCGATGAACATATGTATGGAATTCAGTCTGTCTTTGTGATTGCATCGGTGCAGTCTTTTGAGAGGAAATTAGTTTATAAGTTGTGGGAAAATATAGAATTGAATTTTTCCAAAGTTTATGACCCAAGGTGACGGGGGCATTTGTAACGAAGGTACTATTTGTGAGCCTTGGTGACGGAGGCATGATTGATAAACACGCTTTTTTAAATGTTGATTTTTTTTTATGTACTCCAATTGTAATTTTAAGCAGACATCAATTTAAAAACGTGCATGTATTGGATGGATATTATTTTGTATAGATATGAATGGATTGCACTTTGTTCAGCAAGAGTTGAAAGTTAACGATGGGCGATAATATGGTACCTGCAGCAACAAATGCTGTTCATGATGCTCGACTAAAGCTTATAAACAATGTCAACGACAGGCAAGGTGAATACAATGCAAAAGGGTATTGATTAGACTGTTCTCAGTGTCCTGTCATCAATGTAAGATGTCATTTAAATAACTCCTTCAGGCCATTGTTCTGTTTGTTGTCTGCACGGCCATTATCTGTGTTCGGACGCAGACTGAAGCAAAGCGGAGCGCTATTTGGGTCTCAAAATGAGCTAAAGCCTAAAAATCAATATTTTTATACCGTAAATATGCCTGGGATGATGATTATCGCATTGACGTGTCAAATTTAGACAAAACTAGTTAATAATGACAAAATTGAGGTGGACCCGGATTCTACACAAGTGCCCATCAATTTTCTCAGACACGTTTTTGTATGCATCTTTCGGGAACATGCGGCAAAAAAGTATAAAGTATGCAGCATTCCAGCATACAACACATCATTAACCTGTTTCCGCGCTCCAAGGAAATCCCTGAAAGAATATATATTTTTAAATGGTTGTTCATTAAAACATGTTCAAATGGTCATTATCTTTCATTGATTATACTGCATTCATAACATTAATTTACAATAAAATTATTACACATTGTACATCTTAATATGGAACCACTTGTTCAAATGAACATTTAAACGTCTTGTTTACAGGATTGCTTGAAACGTTTCCTTAGTGATATACTTACATTTGATGGCATGCAGAAAATATTCAACACCATGTTCATAAAGTCTCAATGCTTCTTCATAATTCTTTGCTTTGTCTTCCTCTGTTGCCTTGGTTACCAAATCAATACCTTTCTAAAAAATACAAACAAAAACATTTATTAGCCACAAAACTGACTGAGCTATTCATGTACCCAGTGACAAGGATGTATGATGACTGGTAGTGTCAGCTAACAAAACATTGCAAGCAAGCAGACAAAAATCAATCAAAATGACAAATGTTATAACTATAAGCATTAGCCTATCACATGTAACATAAGAATGGCAGTATTAAACATGCTAAAAGTGTGTACAACAAATGTCTGGTCTTACTTCTTGTTACATGTCAAGTTACACACTCACAGTCGTCATTGTTGAAGTTCTATCCTGTTGTTTGTAATCCGCAGAATGTTTATTCTAACCTTTATTTATAATAAGACTTATTTTGGCTTAATACTATTCTAAATTCTAATGTCATCTAGCAAGAGCTTGTACCCATGAGTCAATCACTCGCGGTGCGACAGTCACGCTTCGTGTCATGTCTATTTGTTTACAAACAGTCACAACGACGGCATACGCAACGTCAGAGTCACATGACGGTCCGTCCAGCGGGTTACGCCTAGTCTGTGACAGTTGTGATTGCTCACAACAAACAAAGAAAACAGTCGTTGTTTACAGTGTAAACACCTGATGTGTTAAACATATCCATATTAAATGTTCATTACTACAATGGAATTGTTGCGAGTTGTTTGTTCACTTAAATTTTAAAAGTTCAGATCAAAATCAATGAAAATGCAACATTTATTTTGAAGATTTAACCTATAAGTTCAACTTTTACCACTTGTTTTCGTAATGTGGAGAGAACCATTGAAGCCTTGTGAAGCTTTGTGCTCTAATAATTGGGATGACAATCGTATTTATTTACCTGAAGCGTGTTTGGACCACTCATTTTGTTGGAAAAATACCGATCTGAAATATCCTGAAAATGGATGGCGGAAGTTTAGGTTTCGTGACGTCATGCGTACGGTTACACTTGTTACCAAGACATCAACGCATATTTACTTCCAATTTGACATGTGTGCAAGCAAACGCTAGTTTAAAAAATGAAAACTGTAATTTATATTTTAACAATTATCGTTTTATATAATTTCGAAGCATGGGAAACTACGTTCACCCCCACACTGCCTGAGTTTTTCGGAACGTTAATATTCTTAGGAAACAAGTGTTAAAACTAATTACACAATTTAAAAGGGCACGTACAAATTATGCGTTTCATTTTATTTTATAAAATAAATACGGCAGTTAATTTGTCAGATATGGGCTTAGAAAAGTCAAACGAACCACAGATCACGATGATCAAACGCTTTGTAATCATCTGTGCAGTCATAGAGTACGCACCGAGGTCTTACAAAATTTCTTTATTCTAAACCTTGTACATTTAGAATACTTTCAGAATGGAATAATTTAGCAGGAAATAGTTTTGGCCGCCAGCTCCAGTACCCACTTTAAGGCAAACTACAGGCATTGCCTTAAACGCATTGATCTTTTTCTCCACCTGTGTGTTGTCAGTGTTGGAAATGTGTAAATTATTTATTAAGACAATGAAAGGTTCTTCTTTATACTTACTGTCTATGCCAAGGAAAGTAAAATTTTCGACATAGCGAAGTGAAAAAACATGTCGTGGACTCACTGAGTGTTTCCATTTATATCTCTGACACAATAATTTATACAATACGAATTAATGCACCATAGCAAAAATTGTTGTAGAAACTTTTTCGCCGCTGCATGTAACTTCAGCTTCTCCGCTGTCTTGGCTGTGAACTCACGACATCCGAGAACACGGGAGGGACAGTACTGTCAATTTACCTTATCCAGCTTCTCTCCGTTGACTCCACTGAAATGATGACATCCGAAGACGAAAGAGGAGGGGTGCTTTGGAAAAAAAGTTCACCACCACGCCGCCTATTACTGGGGGAGGCAGAAAACAATAAGTCTACCCTCCAAATGCACATACTTTTCACAGTCGACAAAAATACACATTAATCGTCTCATAAAATGTACATTTCCACCCGCTGTTGACGCTCGCCACAAAATCAAACATTTAATGGGGGCAGAACCATATGTCTGCCCCCCAGAGAAATTCCAGGGGGCAGGGTTTATGTATACACGTATGCTGCGGTGTCAACCGTGTGCTGCAATATATTCGTTGTATGTTTAAAATGACGAAGGTCGGAGAGAAAATTAGGTTCACCGTCAATAAGCCCTGGTTGTGATAATGTAGAATGGTCAAATAATATTCGTAGGCCTATTGCTATGGTATTGGCATTAGGCCAGACGTAAACCTGTTGTGTCAGCATCTACTTTGTATTACCAAGTCCACGACACAGGGGCCGGTTTCCCGAAGTAATTGGCTGCGCTCTAGTGGTTTCTGCGTTTTACATAGCGAATACATTTATTTATCTTATGACCACTATTAGTATTAAGAACCCTTGACATATGGGGTAATTCAAAAACAATAAATACACTTGTGAAATCCCTGAAAGTTTTACACCCGAGATGCAGGCCGTCTAGAAGGAAAAAATTACATAACCACATACATGTATACTCAACTTCTTCTTCCCCTTGCTCCCTTGCGGGGTGGGGTCCTCGTCACTTGGTAGCTTCTTCTACCTTTCTTATCAGTTCTTTCCACCTCTCTCCCTCGTCCGCAATGGCCATCCATTCATGGCTGTTCACGCCAGTCCTCCCCAGGTCTCGTTTTATGCTGTCGTTCCATCTCAGCCTTGGTCTTCCTCTCCATCGTCTGTCACCCTCTTCTACTTTCCACGCTCTTATATACACATTCTTTGTACATGTCCCGCCCATCTCATTCTGTTTCCGGCTCCTTTACTCTTTAGGTGTTTTTTCTCCTCTCTCAATTCCTTAATCTTCCTTCTATCCTCTCGTGTATATTTAACCTCAATTATACTAATAATAATTAATGATACTATAATTTTTATTGCGCCTAAATCCTTGGAAACCAAGCTCAGAGGTGCATCAAGACAAAAGGATTGGTCAATCTCAAAATCCATAAGCAGTATTCCAGTTGTCAACATATGGGTCAAGGCGCTGTAGGGAGTTATAGTTAGATATCTTCTTCTTCTATTTACCGTATGTATGTCACAGGCGTTGGCGATTGAGGTTCTCCAAACCGCACAGTCGATTATAGTCTGTAGCTGTTCTGTTGAGCTCATTCCACACCATGTTGACAAACTATTTATTATTGTTATTCTCTAGCGTCCTCTGGATATTTTTCCTCCTATCTTTCATGTTGTAATTACTATAATATTAGTTCTAACTAGTTAGATATAGCAAACCTATAATAATGTTGCCAATTAGTGGGAACATACTTTATAAATATACTGTCAACTCATACTGCTATATGAGAACATAGCATATGAAACGAAAATCAATACTCGCACACATTGTCATTACCAGAGTTCCGTACACACATAGATCAAGCATGTTATAGAATGATAACTATGTATATTTTTTTGTAAATGTAGTGTATAATGTGTATACCGTTTCGTAGCAGCTTGAATATTTTATCTTTGTACACAATCTAATGAACAATTTAGGTTACAACATACCATCTGTTAAACCAGATCATCATGTATGTAGCTCAAAAAGGAAACAGGTTTAGGAAACGTCCAAAACAATCGACGGGACCGGTTTACTCTTGGAAAACACACGTCGTTGGAAAGTGTGGGAATGTCTAGAAGTGCAAAATGACAGCAGCAGACGGTTTTTCCGACGTTAAAAATGTGTCTGTTTCAGAAAAAATACAGGCCGACGTGTGGATGGTATGGTTTGAAAGAATCTTCGCAATTGCATTAATCAAAGTGAAAACGTTACTGCTTGTTAGTCTTATAAATACTCTAACGCTTGCAAGGTTAGGCGTTCTTGGGCGATAATAGAACAGGTCGTGAGGCCCGAGGGTGGCCGGTGGTACCGCCTGTACCCAGCCTTTCTTCGACCATCAAGCTAACTCCTCAGAGTTTCGCCATGATAACTATATTTTTCACAATTTTTTACCTCAATGCATAAATGTATTCAATCAGTACACACACTTATATGCATATTTTTTTATTTATAAAAATATGTATGATTATGGCCAAGCAAGGCCAAGGCCAAGTATGATGTTTAGGTTGTGTTGTGGAGTTATGCTGATATGTTTTGATGAGACAATGTGTGTTTCTTTCTGTAGATCCGACCATGTGAAGTCTACCATGATGAATACAAAGAATGCAAAAGTAAGATAGTTGTGTTGCAGAAATATTTGTACTTTTTGTCTACTAACAAATTGTAAATTGTTACATAGGTGGGTGGCTCCTATGATAGCGACCAGTTTTTATCTTACTAGGAGTCTCAATTCCACAAGCAATTGTTTTCTTTTCATTATTTTGCAAAATGTATATTTTGTTAATTTGTATTGTATATTTTAGATTTCAAAACGTGTATGCATACCTGTATAATCTGTATCGCTTTGCAGTGCTGTTGAGAAAATAAAAGTATCTAGTATATAAGTAATTAGTGTATAAGTGCCACTTGTATCACTGTCAACAATTGATTGTATTGGAGAAATCTCTGATATGACTACCATGTGCTGCAGGTTGGAAGGGTCGCTTTCATCAGTACTACATCCACGGGACAACACTGGACTGCGATGGCTGGCAGAGAGACCTCAAGAACTGTCTAGAGTACAGACACACTGCATCACTGCAGGCAGCTGTAAGTAAGAACTGTCTAGAGTACAGACCAGTGCTGGTACAAGTACTCCAATAAAGTAACTAAGTAAAAGTGGTTCCCAAAAAACTATAAGTAAAAGTATCCCCCAAGAAAGTACTTCAGTAAAAAAACTACACAAATATCTAGCTGTCAGATTATTCCAGTATGTGTCCATTATCAAAAATGGACACATATGCCAAACAAAGGCTTTTTAGTCCTTTGGGCCGAAGGTCCAACAGACTTATGTCATCACTTTGCGTCCACCGTCTGCTGCCATATCTCAGAAACTGTTAAGCAACTTTTTCTCTAATTTTGCATAGACATATCTTAGGGTACTGCCACTATATACAAGAAATCTGTTTTTGATTGAATCATTCTAAGGGCCCCCAAAATTGCTTAATTTTAACATTTTGCCTATTTTTTTTCAAAAACTCTTCAGTAACTTTTTAAGGTAAATACTGATACTACTACTGCGTAATAATAATAAACAATATTAATTCGTGAGAATCAACGAATAAAAAAATTAATGCAATATTATAACAGGAAAAAAGAATGCAAGCTTAATTAAACTGCATTACTTTGGCTGGGGACTAAGCTTTAAAGGACAATTGAATCCCTTTGGATAGGCAGCAATCACACTGTTCCAATATCACCTGCTACGTAAACATCAGGGCTGGCATAAAAGAAGCCATGATTCCTCCAAAGTGTAGTCAGTCGAGGATTACCAATGCAAACAAAAGCCCGGTGAAGCTGCTTTGACTCTGGTGTTATAACATAAAAAGTAACTAAAAATATGGAAGTAGAAAGTACAGATAAAATATGTACTCCATTACAAGTAAATGTAATTTCTATAAATTTACTTTGTTACAAGTACTTTTCACCAACATTTATTTAAGTACTGTAATGAAGTAACTGTACTTTGTTACATACTGGCACTGGTACAGACACACTGCATCACTGCAGGCTGCTGTAATTAAGGGTAGCCACTACCCGAAAACGGCCATATCTCCGTTAATACTGAACATATCTTAGCCAAATTTGGAGTACTAATTGGATAAATTAATAGTACATGATGTGTGGAATGAGCTCATTTGCTTGTGCAGTACCATGACAATGAGCGTTTCTAGTGTGACAGAGGGGCATGCATCCTTGAAAATTATTCTGAGTTAACAACTGTATGTGTGATCATGCAGGTGTCAAGAATCATTAGCTAGAATGCTCCTCTGTCAGATAAGGTGGTTTTGGGCAAGAAAATTTGACTGCAAAGACTTGTGAGAGAGGACTTTAGGCTTGAGCTTTTTTCAAAACGTCTTGAAAAATGCTCAAACATGAACAACAGTCACTGAAGTCAGATATCCTTGCCCAAAACCACCTTATCTGACAGACGAGCATTCTAGCTAATGATTCTTGACTGTTGCATGATCACACATACAGTTGTTAGCTCAGAATAATTTTCAAGGATGTAAAAATCTGTCTCACTTGAAGCATTCATTGCCATGGTAATACACAAGCAAATGAGCCCATATTTCAAATGTCATTCATTTTTCTAATCAGTACTCAAAATTTTGTTATGATATGTTCAGTACTAACAGAGATATGGCATATTGGTTATATGGGCGTTTTCGGGTAGTGGCTACCCTTAAGGACTGTCTGGAGCACAGACATACTGCACGCAGCTGTAAGTAAGAACTGTCTAGAGTACCGAAACACCGCTTCACTGTGGGCAGCTGTAAGAACTCACAATAACTTATAATAACATCTGATGACAGACCTTGAATTTGGCATCGGCCATTTGCTGCTATGCTCTGGCAACTGCCTGTCAAGTCTCGGAAATTAAGAAATAAAGTGGTATGTGGCCAAATTAGCAGTATTTTATGATGGTGCCTCCAAATAAACAAAAGCCTAAATTTGAAGCTTGGATAATCGTCATGTCATTGTCACTACCATTCAGATATAACAAGAAACCGCCAGATCACTATGCTATCTATAGTACATTTTCCAATATAGTCAAATATACCCAGGAGAATATGGTTTCCAAAGTAGGTTTTCAGCATGTAACCATTTTCCCCCCGACACACCAAGGTCTTGCATTGGGTGGCTTTTATCTTTATTTGATTTGCCTCACCATTAATTAATTGATTAGTCATTAATAGATGTCTGGCAACTGTTTTTTTTATAAGAAAATAGTTTGGTTTTATCAGCTCTTCTTCAGTTGTCCGTTGCGTCAGAATTACTGTGCAATTTACCATAAGTTGGTGATGTGTCTCAGTTTTGTTCTATTGTTGTATTAACAAACAAGAGCTGACGACCGATGCTTGTCTGTCTTTCAGGAGCAGCTCTTACAGAGTGAGCAGGCAAGAAGGGAGGCTCGGCTCAGTAAGGCTCAGGCCAATGACATTTGGGAATACAGGACCTCTCCTCCCAACAATTGGAGTGCTCCACTGCCCGAATACCTGGAGCGTACAAAAATACCCAAAGTAGAAGTGAACAAACTGTGTGTCATATCATGACAGCTCAGTAGGTGCTAATTGTAAATAATATGTATGTGTGGGTCTGTGAACGTTTGTAATAAACATGTACAATGAATACATATATGTCACCTATTTATTATACAAGATACAGAGTTGTGTGATTTGGTGCTATTTCCACACAGTCATAACAAAACACGTAACAATGGTTGAACTTATGGTGTAGTTTTGATGGCACAATGCACCACCATCAAGGTAACACCAAGTGAAATAATCAGTCTATATTGCTACACAGTCAATCTCCAACTTGGACACAGTCACAGTGCCCTGTCCAGCCCATTCGTGACCACGGAAATTCTAGAACCACTGTCCAGCAGAGAGAGCTAGGGTGATTGTGTGAAGATGTCTGTTATATTCTCTCAATTTCATGATGAAGTGAGGCAGTTTCCATCAGGGTATCTCTTCTTGAAAGCCTCCACTATCTCGGGGTCAAGTAGCTTCACCCCATCTACTTGGTTGCCAAGAGTCACCCTGAAACAGACACTGCCTTTGCATCATGTCCGTCATCTCAACAACTCTCACAGTATAGTTACCACAGTCTCTGAATCGGTACAGTCTATAACAGTATGAGCAATGATATACTGCAAGTATGGTTAATCAAATGTTGGTAGCCTACCTTCACACGTAAATTGATAAAAATCCTGTGTCACCCTGTACTAACAGAGACAAAGAGAGCAACAAAGTTCTTTATCATAAAGTCATAGAAATTGATCGTGGAAGTATTCTCACAAATATACCAGCAGTAAATATATAGTTGCCATGGGTTTGACTAAAAGGCGCACGAACAACCATGCATGACCACGTCATATAATGAGTTGGTAAATAGTTTGGCCGTTGATGGTATATATATATGGTTTGTGTGTGCATTATTAAACATTTTGAGTCTGTATTTCACCGAGGAGTTACACATTTTTGGCATTTTATCCAATCTTCCGGACGAGCATTTAGTCTTAGCACAGTAGCGCCATCTGACAAATGGCATTATAACTAACGATAATAAACCACAAGCGATGATAAAAGTTGCAAATTGTGTTACTCCAATGTGAAGTGCATGTTTTAAATTTGGCGAGCTGCACACACACCTCCTAAGTGCCACCAACAACCCGCTTAGTTACGAACACTACATACATTTTGGTTGTTCGTGGTCGTGTGCCTTTTAGTCATACCGGTTGCCATTACCATTTCAAATGGACTTGTAGAATGATGGCGAGGTGAGGTTTCACCGCACAGTGAATGATGAAAGGTTTGGGGTGGTTTTGATGGAAATATGCATCCAGCGCGTAGCCATACCAATTAGGTTGAACATTGTGTGGTCTTCCAAACAGCTCTATCTTCCTGGAGCCTGGAGCAAGTCGCTCTATGATGCCGTAGATCTCATCAGGCTTGTGACTAGTGGCTCTCACCTGGCAGTGCATAAATAACTCCTGTAGGTACGTCCTGCATTCAACACATCTTTATTAGTGCAACTGTGTATGACTGGACTTTACCATTTTTATTTCCTGCCAAAATTGGTGCTACACAGACTTTCACTAGTGTTGTGCTATCTTTATTTTACTGAATTATGCAGTTTGAGTGGAAGCACCTTGAAATGATTACCTACCTCTGCTACTATGACATCACAGTCGAGGCCACGGTTTACATTGGTTGGATTTCCTTTCATTCCCACCTAGAATGACAAGAACAAATCACAGCACACATTGGATACAAGTGAATATGATCTCCAAAGAGCTAACCATACACCACAGAAGATTGCAATAACAGGATTGACTAACAAATAGTATAGTAACAGTCAACTCATGAATATACTATCCAATACTGACCAACTTACACAACTTTTTTTATAAATGCATAAAAGTAAGAACACACAGTAATTTATAATGATTTTAATATCTGACAATCCATTTTGTAAATGAACAAACAGTACAATACACAACAGTTAGCAGTTTTGACAAGGTTATTATCCAATATAAATGTGCTGTTATGATTTTGTAATTGGATGGGCATATGACTATTTGTTTACATTATGAGTTACAAAATGGCAAACAAGCATTTGTACTGTAAAATCAATATAAACATGCACATTTGTGATCTGCATGCCTGTAATTGATTATTTGTGCTACATCCCCACCATCTCATACAAATACAGTGTAGTGCAATTTGCAAATATTACACCAATTGCTATAAGGGAAGAGTTTTAAGAAGACTAGTGATGTACCAAGCAGTGTTCCTTGCCGTGGTTCAGCCAGTGACCCGTCCGACCTGTGCGGATGATACGTTGGAGTTGGTTCGTCTTCACCCAGATCAACTCGTCTATTCGCTCGTACCTGAATCAGAGCACATGGAACAATATCTGCTGCATCATATCTACGATAAATGCTTTACAAAGATACTTGCACGGACAAACTGCTACATATGCACTTAGCCTACCAACATACGTAATGTACTGTCTTTCAATCTATAAGCACTTGTATATCTTTACTTAAATATGGTTTGTACCCCACAGTGGGAGCAGGAGGAATGTGTAGTTACAATCACTAGTGGGTGGGTGGCTGGGTGGCTCTCACGTCAGTGGCACATTTGTAAGCCTTAGTGAGAGTCTCCAGGCAAAAGTTTCTTATTTTATGAAAATGCTGTTACATGTTTTGTATTTGTTATCTGTCAAATAAAGGTGTGCCAGTTCCAGTTATATATTTGTAAGAAGATGTAGGCGTTTGGTCAGTTCTCAGAATCAAAATAACCAAGAGAACGGTACTGTTTGAACAGTTTCGCACATCACCAGATCCAGGTTACCTCACAACATTGAACATGGACATAAATGTCACTTCGACCAATTATTCACCTCAAATCTTTAACTGTTCATCAACATTATAATTGGATGCTGAAGCTTTATGCAATAATGCAGTGTGACTGAATGCTTTCCACAGAGGTGTTGGAATTGACTGATTTGTTTGTTTGTACAAAAAAGAAAAAAGTTTACTAGAACAATTTACGTATACTTTTAGTTTAGTATCAAAACTTAGAATAATGTTATACGTCAATCACCAGAGATGCTGGGCCATGATGACATAATCTGGTATATAAGATAAGAACTAATTCTTCCTTTTTACACTGCAAACAGAAGAGAGTAACTTACCCCCAGAGAGTCAAACATTCTCGACCCAGCTCCATGGCCCTGCAAGAAGAACGTGTTAGACATAGCCAGACCCTCCACATACACACTACTTGGTAATAGTTTGTCTTCGGTAACTCAAGCAAAGACGTAGCCTGCCATAGCAAAGTGGGTATTAAGTTGCAAAATTATGAAATTGAGTTTTATACCCTCTTGGATTCCACAGTTGATGAGCTTTAAAATGTTAACTCATTTGTTGAAATATCTTTTTTGTTTATTGCTAAGATTGAGGCAAGCTATAACAAGCAACATTTTGAGAAATGAGGGTTCGTAAATGCAACTATTTGATTACTTTTTGATTGGTTTATTGAGGAAATTAAACTGAACATTGAAAACGATTAGGTTAATATTTTGGCAATCTTTTACTTAACTGACCTAAATTATTAGCAACATCGGCCGGGTAGGTACTCCCCTGAGTTGAAGCATAAGGCTTGGGACTTAGGGTCAGTAGGATGAACCTAGTTTGGGCCTTTTAAGTAAAATATTAGCCGTATTTTTAGAATAGGGCAGACTATTCCCTTAACCAACAAACTTCTATTTCTGTATATGTGTATTAAGGGTCAGAATTGCATTGTTTAACAACTGCAGTATTTTATGCTACAGCGTCATACATCCACTGACCTTCCAGTGACCCAGAGGAAGATGTAGCCGTCATCTTGGAGGACTGGGACTGCCAGCTGCCTCATCTCATCGTCACTCATCGTGCCGTAGGGCAGCTCCATGTGGATGTCCCATGGAGGGTCAGCCATGATCACAGTGAACTTACCCAGCACTGACATCTCAAAGTTACGCAAGTCACACTTCACCCACTGGAAACAGACGAGCTGACAGTGAGGCAGACTACAAAGGGAGGCTCCGTTCCTCTACCCAGAATCAGACAGCATAATAATTTGTAACATGTAGTCTGCCGTGTTGAACGTGGGAAAATGGGAAATTGTTGAACATCAAAGGTTATTGTGGTTAACTCACCCTATATTTGATTATTGCCAATAGTTTGTTTTGAAACTGGATGTTTTGTTTTAACATGCTCCGGGTCGTGTCTTCCAAATTGTGAATGTTGTCACGGGCTTACTAAACACAATTTGGCAGACAGTATACCTTCAACACAGTTATTGTAGTGTTAAGAACATTATATTAATTACTAAATGAAACATTAGGAACAGACTGCATCCTTTAAATGAACAACAAATGCCTTTGCTACATGTGAGAAACATTTTAAAAATCCCTCTTCTAGTCTGCACCGTGTTATGTACCCATGTATGTAAGGAACATCGATTATAATAATAAACTTCTATAGCACTGATATCCTCAGGAATAGTTTCACTAGCATTTTTATAAGCTCATAAAATACATTTTGCTTTTTAACATTAATTTCGTTCTTTAACAGTGATCTTGTATACTGAAAACTGTGAATGGATGCACCACTTAGACACTTTCGCCGCCGGTGTGTCACTGAAATAATGACCTCGGAGATACGGTGGCTGCCTTTTGCATTTTTAAATGCTCCTTAAATAAAACAGATTCTGTTTAATGATGGATAATGAGACCATATCACAATGAAATGGTCACCTGAGCTCAGAGGTGGAACATACAAGAATCATTAGGCAAATCATAAACAGAGACACGCAAGAGTCATCATTAGAGCAAGGGACTGACGAAAGTTAGGGTGGGAATGAAATTTCAAACAAGTAAGTCTGACCAATAAATACCTGTCTGAGGAGAGCTCAAGCTGTATATGCTTTAAAAGGTTTCTTGTCAACGCAGGATATTTAAGAATATTTCGTAATATAAAAAACATTCCAGCAACACTGGTGACAACAAGATGAGTTATATAAACTTCATGATTCAGAGCAACAACTCAGTGAGGGGGAAGAGGAACCAACCTGTGGCGGGAAGAGGGTTGTAGATCCCTCTTGGATCTTCTTCTTGGTTCCTCCCTCTGGCTTGGAGAGGTCACACTTAGGAGGCATCCTTGACCTGCGGTCAGCGTGTTCCACCTCGTAGTGGACATACTTGCACGTGTCCATGTGGAAGCACGTGTTCAGGAAGGAACAGTCACCCAGGGACTCTGGCATGGTAGATGGTAATTACAATTTTATTCATTTCAAACAGAACATTCACATGATACAATCTCTCATTGGTACATAGTCACAGACCACCTCCAATCACCCCAACTGAAACAATTATTCTCATGCCAACAACTGAATACTAAAAATTTTGTACTTCCATTTCTAGATGAAAGTAATAATTACTTAAGTATATATTTCGTGTTAAATTTTGTGTAGTGTAAATCAATAGAGCTCTTTTTAATTCTATATTAAATGATTTGTATCATTATGAAAAAATAAGATAAATATGGAAGGAACCCAACAGAAGAATTTGGCATATCAAGGAAGCCATCTGGATCAGGAAAAACAAAACACCCATCAACAGAGACGAGGGCAATTACGAACTGCCTCACGTGTACGTTGACATCATTCAGCATCATAGGTACTGATGAAGTCGACACGATATGTTGACGAAAGCCTCTACCAGATAAATTAAACATCTTGGATATGAAAAATGAAAGTTTCTGATTTGAAAAAGAACTATCCTGAAGAATGTTCAGTAATAATTAAAGATCAATATATATATATATATAATTAAATATTATTTCATCTGACAACTCAACCAGATTAATAAGAACATATAATGCAGTGAACATAATATTATAATGATCTGTTGGGCAAGCTTGTAAACATATATGATTCCAACTTGTACTCTCTAACAATAACTGTTCTACATTATGTTGTTTTGATCAACCGAGAATAAATCATGTGCCCACGGACGACACAACCCAGTGTCCTGTGGTTCACCTACCGTCTGTGTGTTTATGGATGATCTTTCTGAAATGCAGTTTGTCGCAATGTTTGTTGGTGTTAGTTCTCAGACACTCCATCCGCGTCCCGAAGGCACAGAACTCCTTCACCTGGGCCCCTGTAACACAACCCACAGCTCCAGATTGACTCCATGAGATGTTGAGTAAAGTCAAGAATCTAGATTATGTAACAGATTTACTGTTTTAAATGCATTTTGTATGTATGCTTCCCAAGTGTGTAACTCAATATACACTGTATTACTAATATTATTACCAAAAGTTTCCCACAGGCACTTGGAGGTAAAACTCAAATGTGAGTGAGGAAACAGACAGAGAGCATCGAAAACAGAAGAGAGTAGGAGGAAACGATCAAAACAAAGATGCAATGGGCAGGCAGTGTCAAGAAAAGGCAGGGGTGAACAGCCAAGACTGGGAGAGAAAGGATTATGACAGGTAGAGATGACTAATCAGTAGAACAGAATAGAACAGATCAGGTTATGTGGCCGTTATGCCACATGAGCAAGAAGAAGGTGCTACTCGGGTGTTTACCTCAAATACACCATCAAAGTCACAAGATGTGACTGTGGCCATATCAACACGTCTATGAATAACAACAATTTGATACAACTTAATAAACAGGGTGAAGTTCCAGTATGCAGTGCCCACAGCCACGCTGGAACATGTAACTAACAGCATACAAATTAATGTTATGAATGACAATTGTGTGATGATAAAAACTGAAGCTCTTTCTATTGCTCAACCAAAAATTATCAATGCCAACATGAAAACAGTAATATCAATTTATTTGTTTTATGGTGGTGACATTGCTATGAGTATGACATTGTTGTAGTATTGTTATTATGACAAAATAGTTTGTTGTACAGGACTATGGACATTTATGGAGGTGCGGCATGGGTGAATACACAGACTGTTATTAGATGTTTATGATATGCACTGGCATTTGACGTGTTATATCACCTCCTTGAGATCTGAATTTCTCCACCAAAGACAGCTCCTGTAAATGAGCAAATCAGACATGTTACTGCCATGAAGCAGTATCACAATAATATGTACACTTCTCACTCTCACCATGTTCCACAACTTCACAAAATGGGTTTTAGTTTACAACATTTTATATCTTACGACTGAGACATTCATAACCAGTACACACCAACACACACTGATTGTTTACTTGTTACATCATTGCATTTTAAAAAATATCTAAAAATTATTTCTTGAAGTGGATAAAACAATATTTATTTCAAAATATGTTGCAACAGTGACCAGCAAGATATATCTTTTTCTGTTTGTTGAGCAATCAAATTTTGAGTAATTAAACAATCAGACAGTGTTTGAATATCATTTGATAGACTTATCTAAAAGGATAACTGAGTGCTTCAGTAAAACTAAGGCAATCTGTAATTATGCCTAAGAAAATGAAAGAGAATGATGACTTATAGCCTCTACCTTCGCAGTTGGTTTACTCAGCAGCTGTAATATTTCTTCATTCAACTTTTTATTTTCCTTCTCCTTAGCCGACTGCATCGACAGCAAACTCTGAAACAGAACAGCAATGATGTAGGATGCATGCATGGAAAAAGTCCGGTTAGAGAATCTACTGTAATGACCGCATGTATTTGGGAACCTAAATCTAAATAAATGTCCCAAAACATGCAGTACAAAAAACATGTAATCATTATGTTAATCAGGTAGTGAGAGAACACTAACTATAAACCATGTCTAGATATTAAATCTACATAAAAATTACAATGCCTTTTTTTACCTCCACACTGTCATCTGTCATAGAACAAAGCCCACACCTCACTGTCATAGAATGAAACCCTCACCTCCACGCTGTCATCTGCTGCACTGTCTCGTCCCTGGGGCTTCAGTTGTTGTTTCTTCCCACATGGTTCATCGGGGGCCCCTCTGGAAATAACCAGTAGCAAAATTACTTCTGCAGTAGTTTCATTATTTTCTCACTTAGTTGAAAGTTTCTCCACCTGGCCATTTCCTATTATCATAATTTATTCTAACATTCCAATGGGAGGCAGTCATGCAATCACTGTCTTGACTTTCCACAGTCAGACCTGCCAAGCATACATTAAGTTAGGGGTTAGCTGAACTTGTTTATGTTTGATTACAACAGTATCGTAAACAAAGTACAAACACATTTAAATGAACTAGCTTACACCCATTCTTTGAGCAACAAACCATTTGTTAACATTGGTGCCATCTAATGAATTGATCACCATTAAATTCGACCAGGTAGGAGAATGGCCCTATAGAAAAGAATTGCATAGCAAAAATCTGTAAGTAAATAACTCTAACAAAGTAGTGTTGTGTTTTCTGGAATACATCACCAATTGGCAGGTCAGAGTACAATGGTCTGAGGAAGCTAATGACATTAACACACCACTGCTCCAACTGCACTCAAGTTGTAGCATACACAGGCACACATCAATCCCTCCAACATAACTTATTCTCAGATCAATTTCACTGACCAGTCCAAAAATGTGGGTATGCCTATAAAAAGGTGAATTACTGATCAATATTGTTATGAAGTGGAAAACAAAAATATATAAAATAGAGTCAAAATTAATAAACTGCAGTAAGAGTTGTCACAGTTTGAAAACAATTAATAATAATAATAATAAATAAGTTCTTACGCGCCAACATCCTCAGACAATCCGAACTCAGTGGCACACCAAAACCAAAGGATTAAGCATTCTCGTACTCGTGTGATATGGAAAGTCATCAACAAATGGAAATTAATCATCGATTGACATACCCAGACGTAGTTCTCTTCCTAGACTGTGTCTCTGTGCTGGACTGTGAGTCTGGCTCGGCTGACACGGCGGACAACTGCAACAAGCGACACTCACATGATACACAGAACATACCAATAATGATGAAGTAATATGAAGGCTCTTTAAAATTGACCTGCAAAAGTATGCACAGTCATAATACAAACAACTGCTGATTTTACATTTAGTATATAAAATAAATGGTGGGAGGTGGACATGGCTTGGCCATGTCTACAGGATGAGTAGCGACACGCCTGCAAAAACAGCACTGACATGGATGCCACAAGGAAATAGAAAGAGGTAGACCAAGAACAACATCGATGATGAACTGGAGACTGCTGAGCTGACATGGGGCACAGCAGCAAGGAGAGCCCAAGACAGAGGGTCTGGCGTGATCTTGTTCGAGCCTTATGTGCCACATGGCTTGAAAAGGATAAGTATGTAAAATAAATGTGTAACCTGACAAAATATGATTAGTTTGTTTGGCTGCTTTGACATCGAATGCATAGTTCTAATGTATAAATAATATATATTATTATACCAATCATAAAATAATCACCTTGCCCAGATCGACTGAGTTGACTTGTACCGCGCTGTGTCCAGGAGCCACGCCTTCCTTCTCACTCAGACTGCAACCAGTGTGATCATGTAACAAGGGTGATCACATGACACTAAAATGCCACTATGTGCAGGTATACAAACTGGCGGACACCAAAACAAAATACCTTTTTTTAAAGTAAATCCTTCATAAACATGTGGACAGAATAATGATGTTGCTAAGGCAATGAAGTGATCAAGTAAATGTTAATATTATTTTGTGTACTGTAAACTAATTTGATCATTCTTCACAACACACTGTTGCTGGATTAGATAAGCAAAGAATGGAGGAGATGAGAAAGGAGTTTTTTTAGTGTGAAAAGAGTTTCAGGAGGAAGATGGTGAGGACTAGATTAAAGAAATTATGGACATAAGGACAGAATGGGAGGGTGGATGATTAAAAATGAGCGCAGATGCGTTCAGGGATATGGGTAGTCTAAGGAGATTAGGAAAATCATGACCAAGATGAGATTGCACATGTGAAGAGAGATTTGGCAGGTTTAGGTGAGAAAGGAGGATCGGAGAAAGTGAAGGAGATAGCAATCAAACAGGATTAGGAGGGAGGGGAGGATTGGAGATGGGTGATGGTGACTGCAGTGAAACAGGGCGAATGTTGGAAGAAGAAAATCAAAAATTGAGGATTCATACCGAGGACAGCCTCTCCCCAGACTTCAAGGATAAAGAGGAAGGCAACAACTTAGGACGACATGTTTGGGTCTTACTGGTGTAGTTACCTGATCAAGGCCTGAGCTGCAAACTTATGCAGTAAGTCTTCCACCAGTGTTAAAGCTATGTCTACATGCATGTCCTTGCTGAGTGAATCGGTCACCGAGTGAACGTCACATGGCAAACTGAGGGTGACGTCACCCAGGATCAGCAGCAGGGTCTGTTCTACACTCGCTATGAACTCTGGCGTGGCTTTAGCCGAGTCTTTGCGTGGAGGCGACTTGCTTCTGACTGGTTCACTGGTAGCGGTGGCCGTGACATCAGCGGAAGGCTGACTGCTGGAGGAAGTGGGGGCACCCGATTCTGGAATACAACGCAAAACACACATTTTATTTAAGTTACAACATATATAAGCACATGATATGGACAACTTCATCCCACTCAACTATCTTCAATTATCAATAGCCGACTTTGTAAACGTTTCCCCCATTGTCGCCCATCAACATGGTCTCTATTATCGCCCTCGCTCAATGCTACAGAAACATGGTCATATATTTGCCAAAACGCTTGACACGAATATAATTTATAACTAGTATCACTGGTGTGTATGAAGCTACGAACCCGACGGTGTTGCACCAGAAGCGGTTGTCAGGCCGAAGATACCGGCCGCAATTTCTTCTCGTTTCTTCTTTCGCTGAGCAATCTTCTCTCTCAAACTGCTTTGTTTAGTTTTTAGCGCCTGTATGTCGCTCCACGTGTCAGACATCTTACTGGTATATAACGGTGCAGGATATCAGTGTATGTTTCGATGTCGGTTTGTTAAGAATTACAACTACAAACGAGAATTTCAGTCCATCGTCGACGCTACGCTAGTTTACAATTTAAAACCAGGTGGCAGTACCAGACAGGGGGGTTTCTTTTACATTCACAAGGTGGCAGCTCCGACATTGGGCTTTTCCACTGAATTATGATATATCCCTGTCCTAAGACGTCAAATTTTTTAATAACCACATCATGGTACATGTTAGTAGGTTTACTGATAAAGACCATCCAAGTCTATAAGTTCGCGACAGGTTAGATATGTATCCTCTGTATCCTATTACATAAGCATAGTCCAATGGTTATGCATAATTGCAGCATGGCTGAATGTTTTCCAGAAGTGTAAAGTCTAAAGATGATGATGGAATGGGCATGTTTGCAGTGGGTGAAGTGAAATGCAATTTGAACCGCTTATAGAGACCAGGTAAAAGGTGTCAATAATGTGTATGGAGTTGTGTTTCATATCCCTCCTATCTTAGGGTAGCTGCACCAGCTAACATGTCAGTTGATTTCTGTATTTTTTTCTTCATAGAACATTAGTAGGTGTCAGTATGAACACGTGTACAATTAAAAACAACCAAGGCACTATCACCATATGTCACCAATCAGTCCTTTAAAAACTAGTATTTTTAGTGTGTCTGTGGAAAGTCCCTTCAGATTCTTGGAAACTGATGATGTTTCCATGGTGACGATCACGTGTGCGTCAGCCCAGTTCAAACATAAATTAATTCAACATGAATGCAGATCATAATAGTCTGGTTATTCTCATGCCACTATGCTGTTGTATTATAATTACCTAAATACATCACGCTGTCAAATCACCAAATACTGGCCGTAGTTTTGTATATTCTCCGATAATGCCCGACCTCAGCCGCCATTTGCAATGACACGTGATTGACCCCAGCAGGTGTCAATCAATCTTGTCTACCACAACAGGTTCAACACATGGCCCTTCGTAACACAATATCATGAGACAACTTGGCGGGAAAACCTTGGGGGGAAATCTCAATAATAGAAGTGTCTGTCAAATTGTGTTGAAATATGCCACATGCCAGTAAAAAAAGTCACATTTCTAAGCAAAAAACAAGCATCTGGTGACAGTTGTGTTATTGGTAACAACCAGGAAGTATTACTTAAAGTAACTTTTTATAAAAACTACAACACTTACAAAGCCATAACTTGGCATAAGAACTCGACTTGTGTTTACCAAAAATTGCACAGGATTGTTTTATATTTGGTGAAGGGGTCGTGCCAAAAATGCAGTACGGATTTTTGCTGTCTTTCAACATTGTAGCAAAATGTTTATGAAGCTGTATCAAACTTAATATGCATTTGTTTACCCAAAAAAACCCGTATGAATGTCAATAACATGTTTGTACTTACACCCATATAAATTTTTCTTTTGGGAGTTTCTCAAAATGAAATAAAATGCCATTTTAAGGTGATTTTTGACATATTTTTTAATTGTATTTAAACACATTATCTGAGGCAAACTCTGTGAACAAATTGTTAGCTTATCTTCAAAACTTATATTAGAAATGATTCATTCAATATATAGCCGATGCAGCCACCTTAAGTCTTTATTTAATTAGCTATTTCTAAAAATAACATTTTCTTCAACTTTTTGCATCTTGGAAGAGTTCATAAACAAAACATTAAACTTATGACATGATACTGGTGGTACTAGCTAATACTAGTAGCTATGCATTCCATGAGGCTAAATCATACACCCATGCCTGGATTCGACTGATGCAGGTTTGTTGATGGGTTGAGTGGAACACGTTTAAAAGGTTTGCTTATCACAAAAGTGATACCTACTGGAAGTTTTTGTCAGGGAGGGAGTATGTGTGTGTGTGTGTGTGTTATGTAATGTGTAAAGATACTGAATGTTTTAACAATGTTTTGTAATTGTTATACATCTGTAGCAGAGAGTAATCAGGAACAGGTTGTCACTGGTAGAGCACTTCAAGAGAATGGACAAGTCTAGCCAACATGAATGTAAAATAACGGTAGGTAGGAAGAGTATCAATAATGAGATGTATATTTTATCTAAAGAAAGACTTGTTTGCAGTGGTGTAGTGACTAAGGAATCAGACTTTCAAACGAGAGATTCTGGGTTCAAACCCACTTGTTGCCACGTTGAACTTTGAACAAGTTTGTCCACTCCACATTGTTCCAGTTCACACAGTCATAGACATGAGTACCTGGCTATAGGCAGTGGTGGATATTTGAGTGTGAATAGTCTGTGCAGTAATTACAATGTGGCTGAATGCTTCCCAGAGAACTTTAGTATGTGTTTGATTGAATAAGTCTGCCAAGGAGTAATGTGTAAATTGCTTTGAACAGTCCTGAGGACTGGATATTGCACTATGTATATATATATATATATATATATAATTATTCTGTATATATATATATATATAAAACCTTTCATTTATATAAGAAATTATGTTCACTGAGCTGATATGGAGGTGAGGAGAAAATGAGAGATGAGGCAGAGACCTAGGAGTCTGATGCTTTTCCAACATACGAAGGAAGATAACATTTAACATATTGATTTGAAAGTAAGGCAAAGTGAAGACACTGTCCTACTAAGACGAATAGTATAGAAGTAATAATGCTGATTTATTTATATTTGTTGTGGATGCATCTGATAACATGGTATATTTGATGTCAAATACGTCTGGTGACACATTGCATACACACATCTGATGACACTGTGGAGAGATCTGGTTACACAAGTTGTCACTGCGGGTACATCTGGTGACACCTGTCACAATGGATACATACAGTGACATGGATATGTCTGGTGACACTATGCATACATCTGGTGACATTTGGCATTGGTGAATTGTCTGGCGACGCTTGTCATTGTGAATATATCTGTTTAGACATGTCACTGTGGACAGATATGTTGATGTGGATATGTCTGGTGACATTTGTCACAGTGGATACATATTGTGTAACATCTGGCGGCATTGTGCATGCATCTGGTGATATGTATCATTCTGGACATGTGGGGGTACATCTGGTGACACATGACACTGTGGGTACATCTTGTGACACTTGTTACTGTGAGTACATCTGGTGACACTGTGGAAACATCTGGTGACACATGTCACTGTGGGTACATCTGGTGACACTTGTTACTGTGACATTTCTTACTGTGGGTACATCTGGTGAAAGTTCTTACTGTGGGTACATTTGGTGACACTTGTCACTGCGGGTGCATCTGGTGACATGTCTTGGTACACTTGTTTAGACGTCTCATGCAGTCGCACTCATTCGTGATTTTGGCGTGTGATTGAAGCAGTTTGTAACACTTGTCGAGGCACAGGTCGTGGAAGGAAGAACACTGCCAGAGACACGCCATCAGGTCTGCCCGATTGGGCGACACCTTGGGCTGCTCTGAGGTTCCAGATTGCCCAAGGCAAACAGATACCGATACCATGGCAACTGCCACCAGCTGAAACAAAATCACAGTATCAAGGAAGCTACTAAAGTAGTAAGCCTGGTAAAACTATCTGCCACATGTAGTTTAACCTACGTTAGTGTTTAAAAGAATCTTGATAATTTTATAATAACGTTTATGATGTAATTACCATAACAACATAAATGCATACTATTACAAGTTTCTTTTTCTTTTACAGCACTCTAAGAAACAAGCATTGGTACACAGTGCATGATTTATAAGCATATAGCTTATATTGTATGCATGTGTGTGCGTGCTTTCGAGTGTGCCCTTTTTACAACTGGAAGTGCTCTTTTGGGACATTACCCCCCAGTGAAAATTCAATACAAATGCCCAGAAGGGGGTGTGCATCTATTGGAAAAATACAATATAAATAAAGAATTGTTTCTTTGCTATGAACATGTCTTCAGTTGCACATTCCACCTGGAGGCCATTTCTTTAGGTGACAACCTTATGCAAACGTGTTGAACAATTTATAGGTTGACAACAAAAAGAAGAGGAAATACAGACCACACACATCGCAGCAAAGTTCATGTTTTCTAAACAAGCGTGCAACCTGAAAGAAATGTTTCAGTAATCTGAATCCAATGTAAAAAAGACAATACAAGTTTATTCCATCGCGTTAATATGAATGCCTTTACCAGAAAATATACATGTAGAGAAAAAAGTCCAATATTTTGGTAAAATAGCACAACAAACCCTAATTATTGATCAAAATGTATTACAAATGTATGTATGAATGCAAGAGCAATTAAAATTAGGGTAGTTTTTTCTTTTTAAAAATTCATCAAATTTTTGGCACAATTGGTTATATATTTGCCCAGATATGATTCACTATCTATTACTTTTAACATTTGTTACATGAAATGCTATCTCCAAATTCGGTTGACACAAGTGTACCATCCTTGATGCCAACAATTAACGACAATATTCAGACGTGATATCTAGTAAAAGCATGCTTACCTGAACATGCAGTTCACACCACAAATTAGTGTAAAGTGACCAGACTCAAGGGACATCGATGTGTTAAGCCAGCAGGAACATGTGACATACTTTAGCCAATCAGGCCACTGCACCGAGTCATATCAACTCTGACCTCTTTCCATTCTTGGCCTCCTTCAAGTTCTACTTGTAGTTGCCCCACACTGGTATGTGTGAAGTCATAACTAGTCTCATCCATGGTGATCCTCTTATGATTTACGTAACACAAACAAACTGATTCCAGGCCACCAGAATAATTAACATTTAATTTACCTTTCAATAAGAAAGCATACATTATTTTCCACACACCCCAATATTGTCACCCAGCTCTCCCTTTTCTTTTAATTACCCTTTTCAGCACACACAAACTTTTAACAATATTGCAAACATACTTTACAATAGCTGGTTACATTCACAAATTTCCTATTGGCAAGTGTTCATGATATAACAATTATCTGCGACTGATTATTCCATTTAAACTGCCACAAACCAACTTCTCGAATTCAGAGGTTTCACTGTAGCACATATATAAAATAGGAAACAGCGCATAATGTTTCACATGATTTATTTGTGGTTAATCGAATGATACATCTGCTACAGACTGTTATACTTACACTGCGTTCACACACTTGAAGTTGACTGCACTTCAAGCCTCAATTTACAGCAAACTACATTATTCTCTGCACGTAATCACACTATGAAATTCACACATACTTAAACAGTGATCCTAACAAAACACTTACACCTGGCAGCTGTACTTGCATTTTCGCCTTTCACAAGTGCATATGCAAACAAAATATACAATGTCAACATGCATAATCTTTCACAGTGTGCCAGACGAGTTACATCACAAGATGAGTGTTCCCACAAAGTTGTTATCATGACGATGTCTTTGTGGTGAACATAGGCAGCCCTTGGATGTAGTCATCCAGCTTCCTGTGAAATATTTCGCTCTCAATCGGCTTGTCCAGGGCACACAGACGATTCTTCACAACAAACTCAACATAAATCTGAAAGACAAACAAAGTAGAACTTTGGACACTATTTATTACCATATAAACATTTTGTGACTCAACAATTGATTGTCTTGTATTGTCAGTTCACATGATATAAATCAAAATCAATATAATTTACTGTCAGACAGCATCATTAAGCCACCAACATGATCAGTCTGATATTGCGGTACGCCACATTTTATTTCGAGCAATTTCTTATATGGCATAAGAAATTGCTGGAAATAAAATGTGGGTTAAGTCATTTGGGAGTTATGTCCATGGAATTTTATCCACTACTTCCTAACAGTTGTATATTTTGTTACTCTGGATAAATTTAAAGAAACTTGAGCTCTTGATAAGTTACTGGCTTCCTTGTACACTAGCCATCTGTCTAGATCTTATCGCTATCTTGCTAAATCAATTAACTGATATAGTGCACGGAATAGACTAACTCTACCCCTCCCTACAGGTGATACTCACAGACTGGTAGATCTCGTGTAGCAAGGTTGTCACATTTGATGTGCTTGCAGCCTCGTTGATGTCTGTGTTCATTACAAACTTGAGGCCTGTCGCTGTCTCGTAGAAATGCAGCTTGTATTTGTTGGTCCTCAGGTTTAGTAATCCCTCCTTCCTGAGTCACTGGTCAAGGCAGTACACATCACACACGTCATACTGGTCTCATACCCTGGTGTTACACCCTACCAAATTGTTTATCATAAAACAACTGAATAAAGAACATTTATTTATTACTTAACGTACAGGGCAATGCCCTAAGTCGCCCATCTGAAATCAATGAAGCAGCAATACAACATAGCCACAGATGGACATAAACATATCATTGACAGAACCCATTACTGTATCCGAGGTACAGAAAGCAATCAGTCTGCTCTCCACTGACAAAGCCCCAGGAACAGATGCAACCCTGCAGAGGTGTATAAAACCGCTGGCCCATGCCTTGTTGAAAAGCTCACAGAACTCTTCCATGCCATGTGGTCTGCAGAAGTGATCCCCCAGAAGATGAAGGATGCCTTTGTTGTGCATCTGCACAAGAGAAAGGGCAATTGTCAAGCATGCGACAATCACCATGGGATCTCCCTGTTATCTATCGCAGGAAAGATCCTTGCTCGCGTACTCTTGAACTGCCTAATCGTCCATCTGGAGCAAGGCCAATTTCTTCCAGAGAGCCAGTGTGGCTTTAGAGCAGGCAGAGGCACAGTCGACATGATTTTCGCAGCTCGCCAACTCCAAGAAAAATGCCAGGAGCAGAACCGTGACCTCTACACCATCTTTGTTGATCTGACTAAAGCCTTTGACACGGTGAAACGAGATGGCCTTTAGAAAATAATGGCAAAGTTTGGTTGCCCTGACAAGTGCATCATCATGGTCAGACAGTTACATGAGGGCATGCAAGCTCAGGTCTTGGACAATGGTGACACCTCCACTGCTTTCCCAGTCAGTAACGGTGTAAAACAAGAGTGTGTGCTTGCACCTACTCTATTCAGCATGAAGTTCACGGCAATGTTGTCTGACGCACTCAACTACCACACTGATGGAGGGATATTCAACTCGAGAAGACTTAAAGCAAAGACAAAAATGGTACAGGACTATCTGCGATTTCAACTTCGCTGATGACTGCACTCTCAACAGCAGATCAGAGCAACAAATGCAGAGTAACATGGACAGATTCTCCATTGCCTGTGACAAGTTCGGCCTTACCATTAGCACGAAGAAAACCAACCTTATGCATCAGCCAGCTCCCAGCAAGCAGTATGTGGAATCAGAAATCACTGTAAAGGGATGAAAACTGGAAGTGGTGGACAAGTTCAGTTACTAAGGTAACACCCTCTCCAGAGTTGTCCACATTGATGACGAGATCCGTTGCCGCATTACAAAAACAAGTGTTTCATTTGGAAGACTGCAAGCGTCAGTGTGGGAGTGAAGAGGAATCAGCCTTACAACCAAACTGAAGGTGTACCACTACACTACTCTACACCTGCAAAAGTTGGACTGTCTACCAGAGACATGCCCGCAAACTCAAACACGTCCACATGATTTGTCTCCGCTGCTTGCTGAAAATCCGCTGGCAGGATCGAGTCCCAGACACAAAGGTCCATGAACAAGCCAGTCTGCCAAGTATCCACACACTCCTCACAAAGGCTCAATTTGGATGGGCTGGACATCTGACTCGCATGTCTGATGAGCGCCTACCGAAGAGACTCTTCTTCGGTGAACTGGTGGAAGGTCGACGAGAGTGGGGCCAGCCAAAGCTGCATTTCAGAGATACCCTTAAGGACTCACTAAACAGCTTCGGAATTGACCCGATTTCCAGAGGTCTGGTCTGGAAAGGTGCAACCTCATTCGACCATCAGCATGTCGAACCAGCCAGGACCAAACATGAGGGTCGAAAGGCAAGAGATGCAAATACATCAACAGTGCCAGCTCCATTCGTGTACGAAACCTGCAGAAAGACATTTCATGCGAACATTGGCTTTATTAGCCACATGGGAACCCACCACAAAAAGAAATGATCAAACTGTAACTGTTACTATCATGTGAAATGAGATGTCACGGTCTTCATCGATCTGGTGGACAAGCGAATAATAATGTGTAGGGCGATTCCAATGAAAGGTGTCTTTGCACGCTAAATTTGAAAATTGCTCTGAACAACCTGTTGATAGGTGATTCAAGTGCTCAGATATATCAAGTGACTGGGACAATTTAGTTTTTTTATGAAACAAATTTTCATGGTGATTTTTGGACAATTCTGAAGATAAGAAGATTTTATTTTTTTCTGACATTTACTGAATCTGACATTCATTAACAATTTTATTTAAATAATTTGTTTAAGTTACTATGTGCTATAAAACAACTCATTAGGTTATATCTAATGTACATACATTTAAAAAATAAACTTTAATAATGTGTATGTGAAATGTGTTAATTGTTAACTAATTTTGTGTCACGTCCCATACGACACACACACGACACGTTTACATAATAACTGTTATTTTCCATGCAAAAATTGTTTCATTTCAAATTCTCTAAATTCAACCGATAAGTAATAATATAAATTAGTCATAACAAATATTTGTTTAAATTAGATTATATTTACTTGATATTTGAAAATTGTCCCGTACAACACTTTTTGTGCCGTACAGGACACATCACAGTTTTGGCATATTTTCTTTAGGCATAGCTCATCTCTAGTTGGCCCTAACTATTTGATTTACTACTAAAATAATAGGTGGCTTTAAATTATACAAGTCCATGATGTAGCTTCTTTAACTTCTATCAGTAAAATACCAGCGGGAATTCATTTGGAAGCATTCTGCAGAAGAACCGGCAGACCTTATATAGTTAATGATTGGTGTGATGTATTTTACCATGATGAACAGTTTCCTGGTGGTGATCAACATTACAGGTAGAAAACTTAAAGTACCTGTCATGCATAGATGAGGCAAGTATTTCATTCAAATGGCTAACTCAAATGGACACACTGTTTTACCCTGCAAATGCCATTCTGCGTAAGATTGGTCCACCAGTTATAGTGAAAAAGTGGGACTGTGTTTTCTGTTAGAATCTGCACATTTTCATTGACTTTCAAATGACTGCCTGAGTATCGGTATGTATAATCATGTAATGACATTTAGAAGATAGAGGTGCTTCATCTCATAACCTATCTCTATTTACCAAATACTGATATTGAACTTCATGGTCGACTAACATATTTATTGTTAGTTGGACTCTTCAATTTTGTACTTTAAAGTCTTGTGAATTTCGGCAAGCAACTGCAATACTGTCTGCTGTCTGGTTGTTGAAATTAGGCCTGATTGGAAAACTACATACCTATATATGATTTTATTGGACATTTACACTGACGCTTTTAAACACCTGGAGCTCATCCTTAAATATAATAACTGTTTAGGTTGTCCTGTACAACACGATTCATCCCATATGACACAATTTGTCTCTTATGACACTGTTAATTTTCATAAATAATGTGAATTTTTTTCATTATATACTTTAAAATTATTTTTAATAAAAAAGGTGATTAGAACAACTTTCAAGTGTTAACCGTGATGTTATTCAGAGATGTCCCGCACGACACTTTTTGGCTGTCTGTATGACACTTTTTCTTTTCAGATACAACATTTTGTTAACATGGTAAAAAAGCTTATATTTTAATGAAAGTTATGAAACCACTTCTGATTTCTTGTTAAGCTCATTAACTATCTTTTAAAGTAAGTTTCAAGAATGTTTTCATCATCAACGCGTACCATACGACACGCCACTTTTTTATTAATTAAATCTTCACAAGAAGTTACTGAGCTTTGTTGGTAATTGTGACAAGTTATCATATGGGAGGACTCTCTGTTAGTCACATAACAGCTGGTGTTTGCATGGTTGTGTTCTTAAAATATAATAAAAAAAACATGTATGGAATCGCCCTATAACGGTTGGGATGTTTTTTGTGAAACATATAAAATACATATTGTTGTTAATTACCGATAGATGACATGTTTGCATAATACTGGGCATTAGGCTAGTGAACATTGACTGCAGTTAACAGGTGACGTGTTTGTAATTAATGTTTGCTTTTTGTATATGCTGTTCATGCTAGGCCATTTTTTTTTACACCTTTTTTTACATGTTATAGTACACATTTTATGTTTAATGTTATACCTTATATTTAGTAAGACAAACCTAAGTTATTTTAGTTGCTTTAAATGTGATGACCAAATATGTTTACTTAGGTTTCTCGATAAACTATTGTTAAGTGACCGAAATAGGTATAAATTTTAATTTACGTGCTCTGGCAAACATATCTGATTATATAGTAGGGCAGTCAAATTGGTTTGAGAAGTATTGGGTCAGTTTATGGTGTTGTTACTAAAGTGTAACATGTCTGGACTCAAAGGATACTGGTCTGTGGGAGACATCCTGGTGATGAATGACTTGAGCGAAAACAACATTCCATACATCAGTTTGAACTCCTACAAAAACAACATTCCAAAAATATCAGTTTGAACTCCTACAAAACAACATTCCATGTAACAATTTGAACTCCTACATAATGGCAAATAAATTATGTTTGGCTTTCATCATCAAAGTTACAAATCATGTTTTCTTTCATACAATTCATGTAGTAGCTTTCGTAAGTTGTTTTTTTAGTTTAATAGTGATTTCAAAAGACATGCAAACCACACCATGTAACTAGTAAAACTTACAATGAAACATTGTTGCATGCAATTATAACGTTTAAAAAACATGGCTTTTATGCCATATATGCATTCTATATGGCATATGAGGACATATGCCAAATAGAAAGCTAGATAAATTGTTCCCATCCCTATTATTTGGCAATAGGGATCAGACCATTTAGCTAAAAAAACATTGGATAGACCCTCTTTCAAGCAACTCCCCATTCTATCACTACTTGTAATAATTCAACCAGAGCAGTGCCATGACAAATGAAACAGAAATGTTTGTTGAGGACATGCAGTGACAGACATACCTCCTCCTTGGGGAGTCCTGACTGTCGCGTACGGTTCCATTCACGGTAGTACAGACAGGTACCATTGCGGTCAAATATGTACAAATTGAAGATGGTCATCTGAAAAAGTAAAGTTGGTGTAGACCAAATGAAAGCCAAATTCCTAATGGTTCTGTCTCACAGACATCAACTGGTATTGTGACTATTGTCTCAGAGATACACTGACACAGAGTATCTAATTAGACTAGTCACAGGCATCACCGTCAGTGTGTTTTGACTTTTATCACAAAGTTAAACACAGATTATGGTTCTGTAGCAGGCATGTTGCTATATCTCTGTTTAATAGTAATTTATTTGCTATATTTCTATTTAATATTAATTTTTGTGTGTAAGATTACATTATTGCACCGGTAATTGTATTTAATTAGACAAACGCTTTAATTTATTAAGTTTTTGGAATTATTCTCAGTCTGTATGCATAATATTTGTAATTGTAAATTGATTTATTTTGTGCAACTGAAAGAATTACAATCAATTGCGATTTATGCTCTGCAGAAACTGGTTGGACCGTCACCAGAATGCCCATAACTCACAGTGCTCACTAGGCAAAGATAAACACACGACCGATAAATTTGGGGCAGGTCAAAATTTGTGTCACTGAAATTTCATGTTCTAACGCTCTTGGCCTATTTTAATACATTGGCATTGTGTGATCTCGCAATTCACGTGATACGTGAACAATTTGCATAGCGTAGATAGGACCCATGATTTTTGACAGAGGCGTCTTCGACGAGATTTTGATATCGCCTGTATATTTTCGTAAGTGCCGGTACTTCACTCAAAACAACTTTTATAACAGTTTGTTTGCAGAATTTGGAAGGAATATGGGTAACCGGAATGTGCTATAGATTTAACACATATCTTACAGAAGAATTTGATCAGGTTTTAGTAAAATTGACAAAACACGATTGGACCCACGATTATTGCCCACACCAGTATATGAATGAGTTACTTGAGTCGAGAATATGACTACGTCTACGTCTGACGCTGACATGTGGGCGATGTTAGGTGAACGTCAGCCACACGGAGGAGCATACAACACATTCGAGGAGAAATCAAACTCAGAATGATGCGTCACATTATTGCTGAATCCATATTAGTATTATTCATGCGAACAACAATTAAGTGTACTGCGATCACCCAATACCTTTTCCAAAGAGGTTGATACCGCCTTCGCAGCCCTTATTGAAAACAATTGCGCTCTCTATGGAAACATCTTGAACCAATCGCATTAGGCATCGCTAGCCTTTAGTATCCGAGAGATGGAGACACTGAATACGCGTTACCCGTTTGCGCGCAACCCGTTTATTGGTTCTCTGTGCGGGCGGGCGAACAAGCGTGCGTCTGAATGAGCGTGCTATGGTATGTACGAGTGAGCGTCAGCATGCGTACAAGCATGCATGCATGCATCTGTGCGCAGGCGTCGCGTCTGTGCACGCACACACGCCCATGCACACACATGTATTGGCCTACACGTCACATACTAACTACACTGTTCTTTTATTAAAGTAAAAAATAAAGGTAAGTTCTTATATAGCGCAGTATCCAGTCCTCAGGACTGCTCAAAGCGCTTTACACTTTACTCCCTGGCAGACCTGTTCAATCGAACACCATCTCGACTTCTTTGGGAAGCATTTAGCCACGCTGCAATTAATGCGCGAAGACTATTCATACACAAATATCCACCACCATCTATAGCCAGGTACTCATTCATACAGCTGAGTGAACTGAAGCAATGAAGAGTAAACAAACTTGCCCAAGGTTCGACACTGCCGCACAGGATTCGAACCGGCGTTCTCTCAGTCAAGAGTCCAGAGGTCTTACCGCTATGCTACTGTGCTCTACAACATCACTACTGCGCTTCATTAACGTCTCTTTGTGCCTTCTAGCTATTTTCTCTTTGAGAAAACGCTTCTATTAGTATTTTGACAATCTCTTAATCTTCCTTGTGTGTTTGTGTAAACTCTAGTGTTTTTTTATTTAAAAAACACCATGTAATTTACTAAGACAATCATCTCGGCATTAAGAACGTTCTTAGCCGCCCATGAAACCGACTCCAGGGTTGTTAATCAGCTGCATACTTTTATGCACTATCATGATAAAGGTCTCTCCGTTCTGGAATCATTTTAATTGCTCTCCTCTGTTCTTTCGTGGATATGTAATACTATCTATGTCCATCTTATATAATGGTTTCCCTGTTTACAAACCATCTAGTGCTTGTAAAAGTTACCTTCTGAGCTAAACTACTATTTTAACTGTTTTTAAGAAAAGTGAATGTTTAACAAGAACAATATATACTTATTTGGTAATACTTGCTATTATATACTTTGTCATCTGATGTTATTCAATAAATTACGCTTTTGCAAAATTACCGGTTGCCTGGTCTGGCCAGCAGAGCAGAACAATAGGTATAATGCTTCGTCCTTTGCACCATTTTATCTTAAAACTGCATAATTATATAAAAAAGTTTATAATGAAGTTGGGGAAAGTAATATGTAGTTTGTGAAGCATGTTGGTTAACTGCAAATTGTATTTGAAAGATGAACGATCTTAGAATGCAACCGAGTTTTCCAGAAATGTCACACAACTGCCAATACATGTCCGAGTGAATGTTTAAAAAAAAACCATTAGGAATGTCAACAAACATGTCCGGGATGTTTTGATTTACAAGTTACTTTTCATCATTCAAAAAGGAGATACTCTGTATAATGATATTGAAAGAACTATAGTTACTATGTGGTTAATTGGCAAGTACACTTCGTACTAAAGGGAAATGTACAATATTAAATTAGAGGTTTTTTCTTGTTCTTTTTCCTGTGATCCCACAAAATTAGCACATCCCTGTTTATGAAATTATGCTTTTAAAACGAGTGTGGTCTGTTGCACCCGAGTTCAGATCTATGGGGATTAATTTACTGGTAGTCGCTACAGAAGTGCCCTTGCTACTGTCATGGAACTGTCAGTCCACAACAGAAAGAATTGCAGACTAATGGTGGGACACCTGTATGGACATGGACAATCTCTAGTTGTAGGCAAACATTGCTTTGTCACTCTTCTGCTCATAATAAACAAACAAATGAAGATATTGTGGACTAGATTTTATTTTGTCAGCAAATACTGAAAGTTGTGTGTCAACATTAATACATCAATTGTCACCTGTGGGATAGTGTTTGGACATCCAAAGCGTGACAATGCACACTGGTTTATGATGCCACTCACCCAAGTAATTCATGTGCACATGTCAAACAAAACCTTGTCTGGGGCATCGTTTGTTGGCACAAGCTTACTTTAAATTGCCCCTAAATATAAGATGCACTAATGAGTTGTTTTGTCAGGGGTTCCTCTGAAATTGTGATGACACTAATGGTGTGTGTGAATTGTATTAGAATGTATTATTATGTAACCGGGAGTATTTCTGTGGAACTAATTTACAAGTTGTCTGGTGTCACCTTCTTGTGGCAGAAGCTGCAATGCCACAAGGCAACATAATCATGCTTTCAGAGGTTTTGCTCAGTGTAAATGGTCTTCCAAGAGAAGAACACCCGAATAACAAATATCAACACCAGAAAGAAAGTGACGATCTAGACAAATGTACAGGAGTTCTCCTACACAGATCGAATGGTTAGAATCTGGTGCTTTCCAGGAAATAAAAGTTATCACTGCTTTTAACTACACGAATATAAACACTCAATTCAACACACAGCCGTACTTTCACAAATATCCACATACCATAGCAGTCTACAACAGGCAGTCAATGGCAGATGCCTCGTCTAAAGTGACATCTAAGCAGAACGTGTAACATATCCTTGTCTACGAAGTGTACATTAATACAACTCGCTAAGTCGTCTCCACGAATACAACAAAACTGCACTTATACAGACTCTACGAGCAGAACACCAATCTGCAAATGTCAGTATACTGTCTATGTACACAGTGTCTACTCATTAAACAGCCATTTATTCGAAATGGCTGCGTCGTTTCAACTGGAAATGTCCGATTTCAGTTGACGTCCAAGAGCATGGTACAGATGCTTCAATGTCCAACTGGACAGCCTTGTTTGTGTTGTCCAAATATACAGTGACATAACTATGTCAGATTCACGCGTTACATTGTGAATTCGTGGTCAAGTAGGCGTGCATTGGCCTGTCTAAATATAAACTCTACAATCACAGTTTCAAGTACTACTTGGCCTGCCAGTGTGGGCTGTCTGGGGTACTGTACAAGTGAGGTGTATGTATATGTCTACACACACGGTCCAGTGCTTCTCGTGAGTGTCGTCAATAGGATGGCAACAAATGAAATAGGCTCCTCAATGGTCAGTCTGATGACCACAAACTGATTGTGGTATTGCAGACTGCCCACATATTGCAAACTACACATTACACTGAGTACAAAGAAATGTCACAAATGGGACACAAACATCTGTACAACACTGAAATGCTGACATTGTCTTGCTGCATGTCACTAGTGACACTGCTATCAGTGACACATACATGATAGTCACTGGCGACACTGACACGAAAGTCACTGTCAAAGTCTGTCATCTCAAGTCACTTCTCTATATTGCACATCTCTCATTTCCAATCGTTCCTTGTCTTCAAATCGGTTGCTGTAAACACGACAGTTTCCAAAGATGCAACCCAGGTGGCAGCACTCAGTGCGTGTCCTCAGTCTTTGTGACGTCTGGTGATGAAGACAGCGGCCTAGATACGGGCGTTGACGTTGTCGTCACTGTTGGACTCGACTCGGTCAGCGGTGTCGACGACACCGTCACGTTTGTCTCTAGTGTTGGTGTCTGTGGTTTCGATTGGCTGTCCTGCTGCTGACCACTGGTGCTGCCGCCACGTTGCCGTGACGACAGAGCTTGACCACACACGCGGTGGTGGTTCTCCCAGTCCTTGTGCTGGCAGAATGAGCCACAGTAACGGGCAACATTGCACCCACTGCATGTCTCACTTGCCTTCCGACCACAGTTCCAACAACTCTGCGAAACACAACACAAGACGTCAATATCACAGCAGTTTTAAATCTGACTGGTTATGTCGTAAAAAGCCACTATTGGCTATGGTTTATGACAGTTAAGCATACAACTCTATTGTTAACATTGGCAATGTTAAGAAATACGTTTAACTACGCATGTATGTGTCACATCTGCTTGGTTGAAACCCATACAATTGACTTGAAATTCTGTATAAATCTGCATAGATATACGTATTTATGTCGCACTGGAACAAAACTAATTTGGCTATTTACGGTGAACAGTTATTGAAACAAAAAGACGGAACTACAAGAAACCTTTCTGGAATTGTTAGGAAAGACAATGAAAACAAAGTTTTGATAGCTAACTGCGACGACAGTATCATTATGTTGGAGCGCAGTGGCACAGTGACTAGAGCACGGGATTCTCAATCGAGAAAACCCGGGTTCGAATCCTGTTCAGAAGTGTCAAACCTTGGGCAAGTTTGTTCACTCTACATTACTCCAGTTCACTCAACTGTATGAATGAGTACCTGGCTATAGACACTGGTGGATATTTGTGTACGAGTAATCATTGCATATTGCAATGTGGCTGAAGGCTTTCTAGAGAAGTTACGATGGTGTTCAATTGAACAGATTTGGCAGGGAGTGTAAAGCGCTTTGAGCAGTCCCAAGGACTGGATACTGCGTTATATAAGACAGTTCTACCTTCACTTATAATGTTGGGTGTAATAAAGCTGTCCTAGTCCTCACCTCACTCGAGTCCTCCTGCTGGCCCACCGTGAGAACGGCATCGGAGTGCGCCTGTTTGCGCACCTCACTGATGGTGCAGTCCATCTTGGAGCGTTCGGTCGCAATCAGCTCTGCAGCCTTTGTTTCGGCTGCTGCGACGGCCTTCTGGAGTTCAGCCACTGCCTGACGCTTCACCTCATTCACTGCATCCTCTGTAGCAACAGGAACAACTCAGATATCACAAATGTGTCTAGTAAATTGGCAAATGTTTGGCAAAAGTAGAAGCAGCAGTAAAGCTATGAAGAACCAAATTTATTATGGTTAATTGCATCAAATTAAAGTGGTTAGAAGCATAAAATACTAAGTTACTACATGTAATGGGTATGTTTTCTAAATGAAGATAAATCATAACGTTTTTGAAAGCAGAAGTTCGCAAGACTGCTTGCTGAATCAAAGTACAGTTCACAAGACTGCTTGCTGAATCAAAGTACAGTTCACAAGACTGCTTGCTGAATCAAAGTACAGTTCACAAGACTGCTTGTTGAATCAAAGTACAGTCGATTCTTATATTTTGTAACAGTTTGTGTTAATGATGATTAACAATTGTGGATGTAATGTTCAACTGATTAATGGAAATGAAAGATGAAATGTGGAAATGAAACACTGCAATGACATGAAGTTAACGAAGAGAATGAATTACAGTGGAACCTCATTATTAAGGTCACCCTCGGGACTGGGAAAAGTGACCTGAATGTCAAGGTGACCTTATTAGCAGGACTCATTTCATATACTTTACTGTTACAAAAATAATGTGGGACTCATAAGGTGACCTTAATTGCAAGATGGCTGTATTACTGAGGTGACCGTAAAGTGAGGTTCGACTGTAATGTTTATTTCATTAATGGAGATGAAATGTGAAACATGGGAATGAAACGCTACAGTAATATGAAGTGAATGTAGAGAATGAGTGACTCTGAACAGGCATATATAGCCTGGTGAGGACACCAGTAGAGTGTATGAGGACACCAGTAGAGTGTATGTCTACCTGCGGTGCGTTTGACGTCGGCGACTCTGTCTTCTGTCTGTCTCAGCGTGCAGGCGACAATGTCAGATGCGCGAGACTTCATGTCTGGGTCGAGACCCTCTGCATGTTGCCGGGCCCACATATTCAAGTCATCACCCTCTCGCTGACTGCGCTCTCGCAGCACCGACAATGCCCTCTTGCATTTGTCCACCATACCCACAATGCAGTGCAGCATCTGTGACAAAAACACTGGGGTCATTTCAAGATAACGATGTCTGATTAAACAGATGTGTGGTTAAACTGCAACCAACCAATCTTTCTATGTTAAAAAGTTGCACAAAATTCCCATGCAAACAGTTTTTAATTTATATACTTGAAATTATTTATTTGTTATCAAGAAAGAACTGTGAACAGAAATGTGACCAGAGACTGACTTTCTCAAGTCCAGTGAATGATGATTACACAGACCATAACTATCTATTTTCGCACTGTTAATTTTTAATATTAATGTTTACAACTGACATATACGATACATATCAGGATTTCTTTCTAGAAATTAGTATGACCCTAACAAATCCAGTCCAAAAACTTCTGAGATGTACACACTTCATTGCTAACACAGTAAATACCAACTGGTGTGTGTGTTCTCTGATGACACTAAAGCTGATGACAGTAGCTGTTGAAATTATAACTGGTGACAACGATTATTGATACTCACATTTTCTACATATTTCCAGTCATCGTCAATGTGTTCGACATGTTCGAAGGGATGCTCTGCTCTGTGGTAATCTGACAACACACAATGGCATACTCATTAGTCTCTTAAAGTGAAACACAATGCACACCACACATGCAAGGTAAACCATTAAAATTTTTTCTCAGAGGTGACTCATCTGTTTTGCACACAAAATATTCTGTATCTCCTATAAATCAACAAAGCATGTAATTGCTGTATGCTCTAACTGTAAATGAATGTAACACGCCTAGTCTCAGTGTAATTGTTGTACACTGTAACTGTAAACTCACTGTAATTGTACATTGTAACTGTAAATGAACATAACATACTTGAACTCACTGTAATTGTACACACTAACAGTAAATGAATGTAACACTCTTGCACTTACTGTAATTGTTGTAATGTCTCTCAGTCTCCAGTCTCTCCCGTTCGAGTCTCTCCCTCTCGAGTCTCTCTCGTTCCCGCAGTTCGCGAGAGAGGGAGATGTCCTCGAGCCGCAGGGGGCCTCCGAGGTGGAAGTTGAAGGCGGGGTTGGTGGGACTGATGCGACTTGCACTGATGGGACTGAGGGTGTGCGCCCTCTTGGCAGGGTGCATTGGCTCGCCGTGGGACTCCAGGCCATTTTCCTTCGGCCTAGTGACACATACACACACTGTTTGCATAGGGTCACTGACTGTCATTGCACTGACTGGCATCACACCGACACTGATGACACTAACTGTCATCACACTGACGATACTGATTGTTGTGACAATGACAGTGCACAAGGTAGAAGCAGAAAATAACATGTTAAAAATGGCATAAAAAGAGCCATGAAGTGACACAAAGTGAGTGATATGAAGTGACACAAAGTGAGTGACATGAAGGTAATGACATGAAGTGACGTGAGTAACATTAAATGACATGAAGTGAGTGACATTATGTGGCATGTAGAGACATGAATAAGACAACCTGAGATAAGTGATATTTATTATAATTACATAAATGTGTTGGTGACACAGAAGTAGAACCCACAGAATGTCACAACATCAAATAACATGGAATTAACAGCACAATTTACTTAAAACAAAACTGACACAATGGCAAGGACAGGGACACAAAATACACAGACAACAACACTAAGGTAGAGAAAGTGACATGTTACTATTAGGTGACACAGTGCTGCCCCTACCTGTCAGGTGACTTGCGCTTGCCACTGTCGTTGAGTTGAGGGTTGATGGAGTCACGGGGGGCATGTGCGGGGTCAAAGAGGATGTGTTCATTGTGAGCGAGGTACTGCTGGGGCGTCTGCTTCGCGAGGCGGGCACAGTGCAGCAACTCACGTTGCAGCAGGGGCAGGTTCGCCTGCAACGACACGGCACGGTGACACTTGACACTATCACTGGTGACACTGTCTCCATCAGTGACACAAACTATGGACCAGAGTCATCTTGGTTACCTTAGTTGCGCATAATTATTAAATAATTATACTTACACTAGAAGCCGGTTATTTATTGTATATTAATACACATTTATACATACAATGGCGAGAGTTTGCGTTTCAACATGAGACGGCATTATACAAATTTATGAATCTGTGAACATTACCTTTTAAATTATTTATTTACACATTTATTATATTTTAGTGCAATTTCTACGGACTTTTTATGATACATTTTAATTATTTATTTATATATCGATTAATTTTACTTCTAAAAAAGAACTGTTACGGTACTTTTTGTGGAATAGCACAAGCGAAACAGATGTGAATCACATCACATCTGCCTCACGAAAGTGCACCTAATAATAATACATATTCTAGTGGCTCATATTCCAAATTTCATTTCAATTAAATTCATGAACGTTTCAATGATGTATTACAGTTGACAAACTGTGATTGTGACCAGCCATAAGAACCCATCGGTGCTGAAGTCACTCACCTTGAGAAAGGGGATGACAAAGGGGCGCAGTGGGAAGTTGGTTGCCTCCTGCAGCTTTGCGTGGAAGTCTTCTATTGTCAGTTGGGAGTTCTGTGACAAGATATATCACCATTAGTTACTATATAATACACAGTGTTAACTTGTTTCTTTTATTGCACGTTGGGAATCTCTGACATTCTTTGCCTGGTTATGGCATACACATCAGTGCAGTCAGCCTTCCACAATCTAATCAGAACCTTTACGTGATAACAGTAAATAAAAATATTAATTACAAAATTATATTTTATGTAGTGTAGTGTCCTTGAAAGCTTGCCCCGCTGTACATAAAATGCATGAAATAAAAATACATAAAATTATACAATGAAAAATGTAAAAACTGAATAAAATGTAGACTAGTAAATATATATTATTAAAACCTAACCTAATTAACTTCTCGAGAGGTAATATTATATATGAATTATACCACATCTGAGTGGGAATATGACCCATGTGTGAGTGGGAATAAACCCAATGTGTGAGTGGGAATAAACGCATGCATGAATGGGAATTAAATCAATGTGCGAGTCGGAATATAACTCACATGAGTGTAAATGTAGCCCAAGCATGAGCATTATACTAATATAAACATGCTGTTTTCACGAAAAGTCACACTCAATTCTCGTAAGTCATACAGAAATTAGTGGCTAGATTACATGAGATTCAAGAGGACGCATCTTGGAATGTGTTGGACAATAACCGAGTAACTATACATACAACGAGAGCGAGAACGAGACTTCTGACTCTCTCCCCAATCTCGCCGGAGATGTCCGATCCGAACTGCTGCAGGGTGGTGAGGAATCGCTTCAACTTGCTCAGTTGCCTCGCGCCGCATGCAGGGGGCAGCTGCTGCTGCTGAGTCGCCATCTGGCTAGCAGGGGGCGCGCCTGGGGCCATCGCAGAAGGCGGCGACGGCGTGTGGTTGTGGATGCTGCCGTGTGGTGAATGAGCTCCGTTCAGACCTGCAAGCAACCAGGGTCAATTTACCAGACATTGTCAATACCCGACTGTGTCAATATCAGCCAGTAACAACATTGTAGCTCCACACAATGTAGCAGTGAAGTGACAGTGTCAACATTAGAGGGTGGCTGTGTAAACATTAATTGCTGTGTCACAGTGTCATTTTCAATGTATTGTCAACATGGAGAGTGGTCAATATTAACAACATTAGTGTGTTATTTCAACCACAAGTGAATGCTACATTACCACCGTAGGTACTGAGTACAGTATTCATGTCCTTATCAGTGCAGAGGTGAAATATGTTTTTTTAATTTCTAGATAAATTCATAAAATGTGACAATTATCTACACACGGTACTGATTTCATTATGTGCGTATTGCTGGTAAATGTCTCCTAGATCTAATAATGGGCCTGAAAACTGAACGAATAACCATGTAAAGTGCTTCTACTCGTTGATGTTTCTCACGGTGGCAATTTCAGTGCGTTAAACTGGCCATTTAGTTGGCCAATCGAATGGTGTTCCAGTTTGGTTATATTTATTGATGTTCAAGTTTCTTGCTGACATTGTTACCCTATGTTAAACTCACCCCACACAGACTCAACCAAGTTAAGGTGACATCCCTTTCAGGGAAATTCTTTTCCAGTAAATCCTGCATCAGTACTGAATTGTAATGATCTATCAACCAATTACTACCTTGTCCAATGACCTGTGACCTGACCACTGCCCCGTCCCCTGACTTAAGATCTGACCACTGTCCTGTCCCCTGACCTATGACCTAACCTAAGGCCCATTCCCTGACCTGTGACCTACGACCTGTGCACTGACCTGATGTGGAGCTGCTGGTTGAGGGAGGTCGTGACATGTTGAGTGGAGGTAGACTGGTGACGGGTGACACCGAGGGCATGTGTGTGACGGGGGACAACAGGGGGGCGGGGGTGGTCAGCTTGCCCTCAGCTGGCGATTCAGGCATAGTACTGAGACGGTAATCTGAAAAAATCCGAGGTCAAATGTCAACCAGAAACAGTTACGACATCACACTGTTTCTTTGTCACTGTGTTCCTGTGTCATACATAGTGTCCCTGTTGTCGGTGTCTCTATGTCAGTGTCACTGTCATCAGTGTCCCCATCAGGATGTCAACACAATGTTGAAACAATGTCCCTGTTGACATAATGTCCCTGTCAACACAATGTCCTCAATGACACAATGTCGCTGTTGATACAATGTCCTCAATGACACGATGTCCCTGTTGATATAATGTCCCCAATGACAAATGTCCTTATTGACACAATGTCCCCAATGACACAATGTCCCTACTGACACAATGTCCCCAATGACACAATCTCCTTGTCGACACAATGTCCCCAATGACACAATGTCCTTATTGACACAATATTCTTTCAACATAATGTCCCTAATGACACAATGTCCTTTCAACACAATGTCCTTTCAACACAATGTCCCCAAATCCCAATGACATAATGTCTCCAATCACATTGAGTCCCTGTCAATAAAACAGGTTGAAATCACATACATCTTAGGCATTTTGCTAGGAAAGGTGCTGTGAATGAGAATAGTCTTTCCCCCCCCCCTTTATTTTATCCTAAATGACACTATCTGCTGTCCACAGGCTGTGTCTAACAAGTCTTCACATATCATCTGTCATAGCAGTCCTCTAGCACGCTATGACAATGGGGGGCACCGATTATAAAGAACTACTCACAGACTAATAAACAACTCTCCGCAATGTTATTCTTTATTCTAACCAGTACACTCTCTATCCTGACCCACGCCAGTCCAGCCCAACTTCGGACACCAAGCTCAGACGGAAACCCCCAGCTGCACACCCTACACTCTGTGTACGCCTGTCAACTCTCTCTGTCTGTGTGTGGCAACTCCTATATCTATCTGTCTCCGACTACTGGTTATTTCAAACTAGCCAATGGCTATCTCTCCTAATCCTGCCACTACTCAACTATCCCCTTAAACCACTACCACATGTCCACCACTAACAATCAAATTTTCACTTCCTTAGTTAGATAGGCTTCATTTTTCCAGTCTTATCTATTGACTGTTGCTATCAGCTACAGAATTCCTACTGGGCAAGCAGCCTATGAATGACCCTGCCTTGCCATCTGTATATTATGTAGTAATGAATGTTCATTACTACAATATATACATATAATATATATAATATTCATTAATATATAATAAGCCCTACCATACATCTACTAATTTGACCACCTTATGCTTGCAATATATCTGTGATCGGTCACACAGGAAACACTTCTAATCCTATCTCCACTGCACTGAAGAGTTCTACACTTATGTCTAAACTTGTACTGACATGAGAGTGATTGGACGCTTTAAAAAACTCTTTAAGACTAGAGTTAGGACAACAAGGACATACACAATCAGCAGAAAACTTCCTTTCTCAAAAACCCCTACAGGTGTTCAACTATTGATTTGGAATTTGTGCATTATATAGGAATCAATGGATTCTAAAACCTGACTGTCAAAGTTTATTGTTAAGTTATATAATGTTAAGTTATGTAAGGCAAGAAGTAAAAACATTGTGAATAACAACAACAAAATGTATATACTCTACTGCCAAATGTTTGGGGCATGCTCCTCTAATCATGCATAAGCCTGTCTGTGCCACCATCCATTAACAACAACCTATGGTTAATCATTGCATGAGTAATGTCTCCACCTTGATTTCAGAAACAGTGACTATGCAGTATGCACCTACAGCGCAAGACCAACAGACAGAAACCTACCTCTCCACATGTGCTACAATAACACCTACGTCAGGTATAACCACCCTCGAAGACACACAAGTAAAATATACGCTAGGTATAACCACCCTCCTAGACACACAAGTGAACCATACCTGGGAAGAATGATGGGCAACATCCCAAGTGAGTCCCCACAGAGTGAGTGGCCCCAGATGACAGCAGGACTGCACAGAGCCTGTATAACAACCTATCCAGGTGACACCACACCCTGCAGCCACATACCAGGGGCCTAGGCAACACAAACAAGCCTCTGTACTCCAAGGAAACCTGCCTTGCAAGGAGAAGCTTGTTGACACTGCGGCTCTCAGGCTTCATTGGGCAGGGCAGTGTCTGGGGCGGCTAACCACAATTTGTTTAAATCACAACACAAACAAACTCACATAGCTGAGGTAATGAACTCCTAGCAGAACAACTGAGACGACTCAACTGTCTTAACCTCAGCCAAGTCTCCGTGCCTCCTTGCTTTTTTCTATGGGAATAGTTGCATTTAGGCTATCCTAGCCAGACTGATAGACAGACTGGCAGACTGACACATGGAGAGACAGGCAGACACACTACATGAAGGAGGTATTCAGGGTTGAGCCTTAAAAACACAACCTGTAATTTGTTATAGCTGCACAGCCGCTAAGTCCCACTTATTTACAGCTCTCAAACACAGACAGTTCAGTGGTTAGGCGTTAGAAGTCAGGAATAAAAACCTACAAAGAAACCAGAGTGACTAATAAAAATATCCCAATATACATCCAGTAAAAAAAAACTACAGAAAACACCACACAATCAGTGCCTCTGTGACTAGTCTAATTGCTAGTTTGTCATGTAGGTGACAGCACTGTGTCTGGTCTAACTGCTAGTTTGTCATGTAGGTGACAGCACTGTAACGATGGGCCCACCTGAAGTGCCAGCCTGGAGCCCCACACCTGTGGCCAGCTGTCACTTCCTCCCAGCTGACACTTCCTGCCCTCCCAACTGGCTCCCACCTCCAGCAACCCTCCTCCTTGTCAGCCAGCCCCTCAGCTCCCAAGCCTCCCTACCATTGTTTCCAAGAATCCACATCACCTAATTCCCCTCATTAAATGCTACCAATTGTACCTAATAGCAGGGAATTAGGTACAATTTGAGACAAGACTGGTATCATGGAGTGCAGTGGCACAGTGGATACAACATCGGATTCTCGACTGAGAGAACCCGGGTTCAAATCCTGTGCTGCTATATTGAACCTTCGGCAAGTTCATTCATTCTACGTTGCTCCAGTTCACTCTGCTGTACGAGTACAGTGATGGATATGTGTATGAATAGTATTTGTGTATTAATTACAGCATGGCTGAATGCTTCCCAGAGAAGTCAAGATAACGGTACATTCTTATATAGCGCAGTATCAAGTCTTTAGGACTGCTCAAAGTGCTTTACTTTTTACTCCCTGGCAGACCTGTTCAAGCGAACACGACCTCAGCTTCTCTGAAAAGCATCCAGCCATTCTGCAATTAATGCATGAAGACTATTCATATACATATTATATCTAACACTGTCTATAGCCAGGTACTCATACACCTGAGTTAACTGGAGCAACATAGAGGGAACGAACTTGCCCGGGGTTTGACAACGCAGCACAGGATTCGAACCCAGGTTCTTTTGATTGAGAGGTTTGATGCTCTACCTACTGTGCCACTATACTCAACTCCATCCACATCACCTAATCTCCCCTAGCTACACTCTTACACCTCCAAAACCCCATATATTCCCACAAACTGCCACCAACCTAATATAGACACTGTGACGCTATGTGACAGATGCACTCCGGTGACAATGCCAGGCTGACCCACGACACATAACACAGACAGGTGTGGCATTGCGTCACAGCTGACACACCTGACACGAAACACCTAACACAAGGGACATATGACACCTAATGACAATCACCTAGTGACACTGTCTTGTCACACTGTCTTGTCATGGAACAAGATGTGGACAGGTGTTGGATTCACTGCTTCCTGTTGATGTCATCCTAGTCATGTCTGGATACTGTCTCGAGGGGGTAGGGTGTTGGGGGTTAGGGGGTGGGGGTAAGGGGGTTAGGGGTGGTGTCAGGGGTCTCCTGGGGTTTACACATTAAATTAGATAATATAAAACACCTAACCAGTGCAATTTCACTATCAATATTATCATCACTGCTGATTACTGACCACAGTTCCAATAGAGGGAGATGTCTTCCAGTCACAGCACCCACTGTGGATTCTCCCCCCACCCCCTCCCGCTTCCCCCTCCCCCAATGTGGGGGTTCATGTCTTCCTTTAACTGCAGGTCACACCTTTTATTCATATCACATCTTCAGTGGCAAATTAATATGAAAATTCCACATTATTCCCTCCACCTATTGTCAGCAAATATATTAAATTACACCACATGTAATGTATAGCTCTTAACGATCTCTTAATTAGACCATCATTATTTATTCTAAACACATGGAGTACTGATTGGGAACAGTCAGACAAAGCAGCAACATCTGTTTGACATTATTGCATACAAGAATAACTCTGTAGATCACTTTACAATATCATATGTCATCTTGGCATTTGCATAGTAATATTACATTACTCATAACATAATGGACGCCACACTGAATGGCTGAACCCTAACTGTGTGCAGATATTCAACGGGACAGGCAATCTAACTGCGACACAAAATCATGATACAAAATCACATTTGACAACAAATTTAAATGCCACTGTAAATAACACTGAAGTATGAATTGAAGCCAAAGGGTGCATTTGTTTAAATATTTTAACAGCTTCAGTGATATTCTATAGCATCATATGGTCACAATACATTTAGAAAGGTTCAATAGTGGAATTTAAGTGCACTGCTCGGAACTAATTACCACTCAATTTTTAATTAATCTTGTTATTTTTCACTTGCTTTCAACAGTAGCATTCCACAACAAATTTCTCCAGGTTTTACAAATCTCTGAAGGGTTTAATAACTGATGTCATGTAGGCAAGATCAGACTGTTCATGCAGCTAGAACTGGCCATAATCAAACGTACCTGGCACCAATTACGATGTGCTGGCTCGTTTGTGCAATGTTGTGATTCACCAGTAGATTTGATGAAATAATTGGACAAACAATAACACTATTTCATATTAAGTCCGGTCAAAATTCAGTGGAACATGGCAAAAACGGCTCAGCTTCTAAAGACTATAATAAATATTAAGACAAGTTACACTTCAACAAGTTAACTGATCTAATGTTCAAAGTAAATTTTTCCAATGATTTGAACAAAAGTATGCCGCATTCCTGTATTAAACCAATAGCGCATATTACTGATATAATATTATTCACAGATCTCAACATCACCAAACCTAATTCTCGACAGGTCAACTAAATTGAGGAGAGTTTTTGAGACATTGTGTTAACCCAAATCAATGGAGTAGGGTAGGTGACACCCATGGCACAGGGCAGATGACAGTGGAATATTGTTCTTATTATACTGTACTGTTTCACTTATCAGTCCTGTTACTGGATCCTTTCACATGTTGGATTGTGAATAAATACAATACAAAATAATTACCTTCTCACATACAATTTTTAATACAATACAAATACCTTCTTACATACCATTCTAAGAGCTCTTTCACTTTTAATGATCAAACACATACCAATACTACTATTTTATTACTATGCAGACCAGACCAAGGTGTATTGTGATTACTCCAGCCTACATAGCCCAGGGCTGCACTGGTCCAGTGAACAAGCCAGGGTGATACAAGCCAAGCATGTGCATGCATGTTGTCAGCATGCACTGTGTTGGCACTGTTGAAATGAGGTATAAAGTGAACAGAAGGTGTGGACAGCTGTGTCGATTAGGCCTCAGCCAGTCCCAGCCTGGGCGGCTGTCTTTCACATTAACCAGATGTTCCCGACAGTTCCTTGGCTTCCCCCCAGCCTCCTGCCGGCTGGCCCGCACCAGCTGCCACTGTCTCCAGGCACACACAGCTTCCATCCCTCCCTCCTTCCACGAACTTTCCATGAACCCACGCTCCCACAATCCAGCCGAAGACTATCTTTTTTACCTGACATATTTACCTCTCAAGTCAAGAAACTTGTTTTTTTTATTTCGACTACATCGCACATTGATCATGTGACACACACTTATCATCATTCTGCTGATGAAGACTGCGTGATGTGTTCAAAAATATACAAGTTGGAAAAAAAAAAAAAATTCTTGACAGGTAAATATGTCAAATAATAATAACCAAGAAATCAGATCATCACTCCATTCAACGACACAATCCTTTTGTTACTAATTTATCCACTGCCAAAAACAAGTGAGTGGCTAAGTAGCAAGAGGCGATATGATGACAGCACCTGCATACGTGACATTTACAGGTAATATGTGACACGTGTATTAGCCAGGTGGTGAAACTGAAAGCACCTGGTGATGTCTGCGTGACATTCAACGAAGTGATATCCGAGCCGAGTTTGGGGATATGATCCGATTCGTGGAAAAATGACAATAACAACAGCTTGACGTTCCCCATCAAGCTGTACTGTACCCTGGTCCACATACCACCAATGCGGTATGGCGGTCTGGAGGAGAGAGTGGTCAACACAGACCAAGGTGACTGCTGAACAAGGTGACCACTGGCCAATAGCGAGATATATCTATTTTATGAAGGGTTGATTTTCTATAGATATTTCATAGTTCATCGGATATGGTCTTATAAAAGTGTAGGTCTGTAACATTGTGTAGCCACTGCTATGTTCAACCCTATGTTCATCAAACTGTATTTACATATGTTTACCCCAAGTCTTGCTACAGGCTGACTAAATCCAAGTCAGTGTTTCCCCTGGTATATGACAAGCATGGCGGTCTCCCTCACCGATTTTCTATGTAACCTTGCCCAAAATATGCAAAAATTGCCACCTCACAGCTATTTCGTACGCCCATTTTTTTTCGTTCTTTCGCGATATATTCAGCATCGCCGAGCGGGATTAAATGACACTACAAAGTCACTTATATTCTTGCAAAATCGCAGATTTGTAACAACATCGTTTAGTTGTCTTAACATCGCTCAGGGCCAGTTAGGATTTACCTCATGGAATTAACTCCACTGAACGTGAATGACATCACTTGTCACTTGTTCAATCATGGAATATTCCCGTGGGATCCCTGGTGTCTCCAATGGTGACACATTGCAGAGTTTCGACATACTAGAAATCTAGACATTCATGTAACATGGCGCCCAAATGATAACTGCATTTTAGTTTATGACAGTGGTGGGAGTAAAAACCATGCAGGTTGATGGCACTACGTCACTAGTCGGCACTTGTATCGAATCCAGACCCTTTTGAAGCCCAAATAAAAACCGTGCATCCTATTCACTATTTGGCACTTGTATCGAATCCAGACACTTTTGAAGCTCAAATAGCGACCCAGTTTGCGCTAGTCTGTGCCGCTGCGGCCATGCATTACCACACAGCACGCGTAAAATGAGAGATATAACAGCATATGCTGATACAAACCGGGATGCAATTTATGCCTCAAATGGGTGTAACATGCAATATTGTTAAAGGTGAATATGCCTAGGATAATGTTGAATGGTGGAAAATCGAGGTGGGCCCACAACGGCTACAAGTCTATTCAATTAGTGTTCTATGCTGGCTTTTTTTAGCAAAATAAGGAATGATTCGTCAGATATCTTTGTGCTAAATATATAATACATATTCCGACTAAGTTGTGCAAACAAACTTTTGGGAAAGTTGATTTGAGTTAAGTACTTACAAATATAACCCACCGAAGTTCACATCTCATAAAAGACGCCTATTGCCCAAAACCGTGTATACTAAAGGGTCATCAATAACTTGGGCTAGACAATGATGTTTGCATAGAAATTGGATATACTAAACAACTTGTACTGTTTTATAAAAGGACACAATTTGAGTGGAAACCAAACCTCAACACTATGAAACAATCATGATTACTGACTTTTATCACTCATGAGTACTGCATTTATAAGTAGTCACTAGTGCCTTGTTGTTTTATATCTTCCCTTCTATATTCAAGAATAAAGGTTAAAACATACCTCAGAATGCACCATTTTTAAGCTAGTTTAAAAACAATCTCCGGACCCCCTTGGCAACGCTTCACAGGCACTCCCAAAGCCAACCCCTACCACCTAGCCCATCATTTTACCCAGGGGAACACACTGCAAGTATTTTCAAGATGGATGCCAGAATCATTCAGGGTGGTTGGCCTAACAGGAAATAAAAAAATTGCTCAACACAGCTGCATGCTCAGGTGTAAGGCCGCAGGACAGGCCACACACAAGTGTCTTTCTGGGCCGTGACAGGCCACACAAAGACTGGCCACATAGAGCATGTGTCTCTTTCTAAGGTCCTGACAGGCCACATATAGAGCAAGTGTCTAATTTGAAGCATGTGGCTTTGGGTAGCAATTTTCTCTCATGAAATCTTCTTAAAACATAATGTAATGATTTTTGTATTGATAATTAATTAGTATCACAAAAAGCAATGCAGTGGGAATGCAAACTTACCTTAAATCAACAAATAATATGCCTTCTTTCTTTCTTGACTTTAAACATTTCCCCGAACAACTAACACTATCCACAGGATTCTTATGGGATTATACTGTGAATGGTTCTTCATTTTAACAATGTAGATATAGAAATCAGAGTCTGGTAGCTCAATCTACCTCAAACTACCAATGTGTCTGTCAGTTAGACTCAGTTTACTCCAAACTGCCAACAAGTAATTATCCTGCTCCTCTGTCTGACAGCAGGGTCCAGCTCATCAACACCTGACTATAACATCAGAGACACATCCAGTGACCAGGCCAAGTGTGAGCTAATTGCTCCTCACCAGTCTGTAGGATTAGAATTGTCTGCAGTAATTGAGTGTGGAATCAGGGAGAGTAGTCTGTGGCAGTCAATCACTGGCCATTGTGTCAGTGATTGGGGCCAGTCTAACAGCTGTGTGTTAGCTGGAGTGTGATGGACCAGGTGTCCTCCCTGTGTGTTCACTGGAGTGTGACCAGCCAGATGTCCTCCCAGTGGGACTCCCAGTGGGCAGATTCACCCCAGATGTGCACTGGCTGCATTAAGACTGTCTCTTACAAAGGAACCAGGTTACCAGGCAGATGTGCACTGGAACTGTGTACTACTTCATCATCAACAAAGCTTGATGTCACTGTGACCATGCATATAGTACACCTGTAGAGTGAACTGTATTACATTGTTGATGAAGATGTTAATATTACTATAAAAAAATTATAGGTGTTGATGCACTAAATTTATTTATATTTGTTAAATGGCATAGAACATAATGAAAAATAGCAAGTGTCTTGTAAATAAAAAAATCATTTCATACAACGTAAAATATAAAATACTGACTAACACTGACTGGTCCTGAATATATCATTGAGTTGTCCTGGCTCTATCACCGAGTGATCCTGGCTCTATCACCGAGCAGTTCTGAGTCTATCACTGAGTTGTTGTGGCTCTATCATTGAGCAGTACTGAGTTTATCACTCAGTTGTCCCAACTCTGTCACTGAGTGGTCCTGCTATATTTAACCACTGCATCACACTGGGAACATTAGACATGTACTGACATCTGTTTAAGTTGAACATGAGAGCAAAAACAAATGTCTGTCATAAAGACCCAAGACTTGTGCAGCCACTTTGTCCTGGTATCGTCTTCCTTGGGAAGACTTTGGGGCCACTGGGGAAGTGTATGGAGGCATCAGCTGGGTGAACAGGTGATTAGTAGGGCAAACAAGTCTGGCGCTTGTGTCATTCACTGCACATGTGTTTGTGACTAGCAGGAAACTCACACCATCCATACCCACAACAGGTTGCAGCTGCCACCCCATCACCCACCATCCCCCACTTACATCAACTACACACCCCACCTACCGCACCACATTCCCCCACCTACATCAACCACACACCCCACCTACATCACCCACCTACCTCACCCACCCTCACCCACCTATATTAACCACACACCCCACCTACCACACCCACCCTCCCCCACCTACATCAACGACACACCCCACCTACCTCACCCACACACCCCACTTACTTCACCTACACACTCCACCTACCTCACACACACACTCCACCTACCTCACCCACATACCCCACCTACTTCAACCACACATCCCACACACCCCACCTATCTCACCCACACACCCCACCTACTTCAACCACACACCCTACTTACTTCACCCACACATCCTACCTACCTCACCAACACACCCCACCTACTCCACCCACCTACCTCACCAACACACCCCACCTACTTCACTCGCACACCTTACCTACTTCACCCACACACCCCATATACTTCCACACACCCCACCTACCTCACCCACACACCCCATCTACCTCACCCACACACCCCACCTACCTCACCAACACACGCCACCTACTTTACTCACACACCCTACCTTCTTCACCCACACACCCCACCTACTTCAACCACACACACCACCTACCTCACCCACACACCCCACTTACTTCACCCACACACCTCACCTACTTCACCCACACACCCCACCTACATCAATTACACACCCCACCTAACTCACGCACACACCCCACCTACCTCACCCACACACCCCACCTACCTCACCCACACACCTCATATACCTCACCACACACCCCACCTACTTCACCCACACACTCACCTACTTCACCCACACACCGCACCCACACATTCACCTACCTCACCCACACACACCCTCCATCACCTCACCTACCCCTTCCATCAGTCCTACCCCACCCTAGCTTACAAAACAACATCAACAGAAAGTGACAGTGCAAAGATGGTTCAAAGACCATCGTGCAAAAACCAAAAGTGAAATGATGACAGCAAAAGACAATTGGAGAAATGATGCAGTGTCCAGTCAAAGAAGGAGGCTCATATTAGGACTTACCACAGTTGTAGGTCCACAATCTATATATTAATACGCTAACCTGGGGGCACTACGGCTCACTTACCTCTTTCTATGTTCATTTGCGTCCTTTCACTAGTGGCCTCTCATCTACCAATTTACGGTGTATTAAAAACACAAAGGTAGTTATTTACTTTGTTAGTGAACATATTAAGTGGTCAGCCATTCCCAGGTCATGCCACAAGTTTACAATACTGTAACAATGGTAACTGGTGTTTGTGGCCCCACGGGTGGGTGTTAACTAGTACATGTAGTCAATAAATGTCTTGGGAAAATAGGGTGTGATTATGCAGACATGTATGCATATATGATATGTGTGCAAATTATGTCATGTGTGGATATGTGCATGTGTGCACACGTGTATGCATGCACACATGCATGTATTGTGCATGCATGCACTTTTTGTGGTGTGCAGCAGCACAGCGGTAAGAACTTTGGACTCTCGACGGAGAGAACCCGGGTTCGAATCTTGTGCGGCAGTGTCGAACCTTGGGCAAATTTATTTACTCTACACTGCTTCAGTTCACTCAGCTGTACGAATGAGTACCTGGCTATAGATAGTGGTGGATATTTGTGTACGAGTAATTTTTGCGCTTTAATTGCAGCATGGCTGAATGCTTTCCAGATAAGTCAAGATGGTGTTCGATTGAAAAGGTCTGTCAGGGAGTAAAGTGTAAAGCGCTTTGAGCAGTCAAAAGAACTGGATACTGCACTATACAGTAACTTACCTTTTTTACGTATGTGCATGCAGGGCCAGTGTGATCCTGTGAGGGCCACAGAGCCAGTCTGTGTGATGTCAATGTAATTCTGTAGGACAGATGACGTTTGCATCTGTCACAAGCGGCTGGTTGCCTTTCTCACCCAGCAGAACTTACATAACACATGTAATACTCAGTTACTCACACACCATCTTTATCAACAAACTAGACTGAGTTATGTCACTAACAAACTGAACAACTATGCTGTGACAGCTACAAATCAGCTGCTTCCGGCTGTCACAAAACAAACACTATTTAATATTCTTTCCTCTTTACAATTACCTCAATCATGCAGTAATTCATACCCTGGCTGTCAGTAAATGTCAAATACACAAGAAAAAAGGCAGACCTTCAAGCATCACTTTTTCTCTAATAAACACCACATTCCATGCCTGTTACATAAAAAGATTCCTACCGCCACGCTCCGCAATAATTTCTCCTGAACACGTCTTGGACTTTTGCATTTTGCAGTTTTCTACTTCCTTGTGAGTATTAAGTGAACAATCTGGTCAATGCAACTGAAAATCAATGTTTCTTGTGCATGGTGCATCTGCCTTATGCAACCTACAATCAAACTGACATAACTAAGCAGATGATTGACAGCTGTCAGTAACCTAAGTGGCAAGATGATACAGCAGCAGACATTGGCCAGTGGAGACAGTAAACATCCCCTGATGGTTACTGATAACCATGACAGGGAGGAATAGCTGGGTGATAAAACAGCAGCCAGCTGCCAGAGAAGAAGCTAAATAATTTAACTCTGGTTTTATGACAAATGGCACCCATGAGTGCTTGGTCAGGCTTATTTGTCGCCTTATCTATCAATCAAACGAGTAGGAATGGGCTCACTCTGCACTGTGTAGGCTGTCAGAGTGTGTAGTTTTACATGTGTTTCAATCAGTTAATGAATGTGCGGTTGTGCACAGATGCAGGCCTTGAGGCGCTCGAATTGTGTGCATGCCCTGCCATTCCGTCAGTGTGTATGGCCCGTCAGTGTGTATGGCCGTGGAGATAACACCAATGCATTGTGGCAGACTGCTGGCTGCCTCAAGTACCAGGATGAGACAGCAGTTAAGTGGCCAGCACTGGGGTGGCCCCAGCTCTAAGTGCTGTGACTGGCAGTCTCAGATAGCAGGCCATGTGGTTTCTCTTCCACTATCTCTGTCTCTGTCCACCTGCACTTGGTCATGGGTCTCTGGTCTCTCCCTTGAGACCAGTGATGTCTCCCTGGACACTATAAGTCACCAATGGTATCTCCCTGGACATCAATGTCGCCAATGCCATGGTATCTCCCTTGACACCAATGATCTCTCAATGGACACCAATGGTCTCTCTCTTTAGACTAATGGTCTCTCAATCTACACCAATGGTCTTTCCATCCAATGGTATCTCTCTTAACACCAATCCTGTTCACCACTTCAGTCCAAACATAACCTTTACTCAAATCAAACATATAAAACTGAAACCAGATACACTCTTCAAAGTAAGATTAAGACAAACTAATCTCCGTACAGTGCAAACTTCCTCTTTCACATAATGACCCTTTCCACCTAATAACCAGCTCTCTTCAAAGTGCCTGAAGTCTCAATTTCTGCCAGGCTTGTGACTCTTGAATTAGATGAAGCTTCTCTGAGCCAACATCCCAACAACCTACACACAGCTGTTTGCAGCAGTAAAACCTTAACTGCGCCTCCCACAGCTGTGATGCCACATTCTGCCATAACCCATGAAACTGTGGGGGAGTGAGTTCCAGGCAACCTCCCAGCCCTCCTTGGCCCTCCTCCAGCTCCCATATCCAACCAGGAGGGATTTGAGAAATGTGTTATGATTGACTGTCAAAGTCACAGAGTCCACCGTAATTGGTCTTGGAAAAACATCTCCTAGGTCTATTAGAACACAGTGCAGTGTAAGTATAAGTTATGCGCTGGATGTGTGCTGCCTGTAAAACAATGCAGCTGTTCGTCTCCATCGCTAAATTCCAAAGCTCCGCAGTGGGCGACACTGTGGTAGCACCCATGTATCCCCCCTGATGATATACCTCCCAGAGATAGCCCGCTGGCCACTTCCCAGTCCCGCTTCCCAAGAGTCTTATTCTGAAGACAACCAGAGGGACGACTGGACAGCAGGGAGTAAGTATCCAGTGTGGGGAAATCTTCCTCTGATGTCAGACTTTCCCAAGCCCAGCAGGGATATCAGGTTAAAGTAAAGCCAGCTGTTAATTTAGTAACTGTAGGCTGCTGATGCCAGTTCATTTAGAACAGGTGCTGCTCAGCAACAAGATACATGTTAAATAAAGGCACTAATGTGATCAGGTCAAAGTCTGTGCTCTGTGTGAGTTGTCTGACAGGTACATTCAAGGTGCTCTCATTCCCCATCACTTGCAGCAAGCACATCAGATTACAGCATCCTCCACATCTAACCCTCTCTCCTACAACCATCACAGCATCCTCCGCATATAACCCTCTCTCTCTTACAACCATCACAGTAGCCTCCACATCTAACTCTCTTTCACATGACCATCACAGCATCCTCCACATCTAATCCTCCCTCCCACGACTCTAACAGCAGCCTCCGCATCTAACCCTCCCTCCCACGACCATCACAGTAGCCTCCACATCTAACCCTCTAGCTCACAACCGCGACCATCACAGCATCCTCGTATTTAACCCTCTCTCACAACCATGGCCACCACAGCATCCTCCGCATCTAACCCTCTCTCTCACGACCATCACAGCATTCTCCGCATCTAACCCTCCCTCCCACGACCATCACAGCAGCCTCCAGATCTAACCCTCTCTCTTTCACAACTATAACCATCACAGCATCCTCCACATCTAACTCACTCTCTCACAACCATTTAAACCTCCCTCCACAGCAGCCTTCGCATGTAAACCTCCATTCCGTGACCATCACAACTTCCTCTGCATCTAACGCTCTCTCACACGAACATCACAGCAGCCTCTGCATCTAACGCTCCCTACCACGACCATTATAGCAGCCTCTGCATCTAACCTCCATGACCATCAAAGCAGCCTCAACATCTAACATTCTCACCAAAGACCATCACAGTAGCCTTCACATCTAAACCTCACTCTCACGACCATCACAGCAGCCTCAACATCTAACCATCTCTCACACAACCATTACAGCTTGCATGGCAATAATTATAAAATAAAAGTATGTTAAATCTGCGTCTAGGTATATATTTTTGCTCATCTTGTTTTCTAATCCTGGGCTAAATGAGCTGAGGAGGAAGTTTCAAGAAAAAGCCTTTTAAGTAAACAATATTTACTTATGAGGAGTGGTTTAAAAGCGAACATTTACTGTAGAAAACGGACACATGTAGTTGCACTGGTATCGAAGAGGTGTGGAAGGAGAAACTACCAATCAACAGAAATGTGTAGTATATACACCCATACCCTGTGATACCAGTACATCACATACAGTGAAGTCAGTGACTTGTGACATTTTGAACCAGGCCAGAGGAAATAAAGATGGCTGTCACTGATAGATGTTGTAGATTGTAACATAGCTCCATTGTGTCACGCTGTTAATGTCTTGCTTGGCCATTGGATCAATGTTTATGTTGGTTTTCTGAATTGATGGCTCTGAATGCCCACATAACCAGTTATGTTACAATATGGTACACCAGCTGACAACATGGTACAATAAGTGACAACATGGTACAGCCAGTAACTATTCTGTATATCTAGTTGTGTCATACAGCCAATGACAATATTGCACAACTGGTAAAACACTGCACGTACAGTGACAACATTTTATACTAAGTGACATTGTACACCAAGTGACAACATTGCATACCCAATGACAACGTTGTACACCCCATTACAACACTGTAGACTCAGTTAATCGGTCAGTCATCTAACTGAAAGTATGCAGGAGCTGTGTGGTTTGTATGTTATCTCAATCTTCCCATTCTAAGCCTGTTTCACCATGTGTGGATTGAGCTACCTGTTTTTAACAGGATGGTTCACCAAAAGTGTAGGAACATTTTTCAAAATGGTAGGTTTCAAATGAATAGCTACTGGGAACGTGGCTGCTAAGTTCACACTAATTATAAAAATAGAATCATAATTTATGTTTGCTTCAATGTGGTAGCATGACACAATCTAATTCAATTAGGTGAAGACAATTCCACCGTGGTTTCCAAGTAACACACCAGCACCTGCAGAAAACAGATATTGTCCAAATGTCAACTATCAGTATTAGACTGGAAGGCAAAGAACAAGTCAACTACAGAAAGCAGAATACAGCAAAGACATAGGTGTTTCTTACAGCATGCTGCCCCTGGCCATGACTCCATCTCATTGGCGTCTGTACCTTTGTTCTCAACCACCAACCATTGTCAGCAGAACATTAATTAGGCACAAGCCACCAGCTTCTAATTTGAGTGATTTCTCTAATGACCTGTTAATGATTAGTAATCAACCTGCTGCAGTGTGAACATTGACAGTGGCCAGACCAGCTGGTGTCCACAGACAGCAAGGTCTAACTGTCTACATGTCTCCCAGTGTCAACCAAAGGCACTTTACAGCAAGGTCCTTGTTCCTGACATCCAGATAAACCACAACCTCACATAAGCAACAATGCAAGGATCAACCAATTCCTATGTTAGATTAAAGGTGCATTGTCTGAGACCTATGTAGACATGGACATATCTATAGCCAGGGACTGAGACTGATGTAGCAATGGACTGTACCAGGGACTGGTGTACCAGGGACTGATGTATCAGGGACTGGTGTACCAGGGACTGTTGTACCAGGGAATGTTGTACCAGGGACTGGTGTACCAGGGACCAGTGTACCAGGGACTGATGTACCAGGGACTGGTGTACCAGGGACCGGTGTACCAGGGACTGATGTACCAGGGACTGGTGTACCAGGGACTGGTGTACCAGGGACTGGTGTACCAGGGACTAGTGTACCAGGGATTGCTGGAGACAGCGGCTTGAAATGACTGTTGGCCCCATGTGCAACAATAGCTGTGTGGCTGCTGTTTCATTTGCTGTGTCACTTCGAGCCACCTGCTCCCGCAGATGATAACCACAGACAGGGGCCAGACCATGATTAGATGGCCACAGACTACATAACACATCCACCTGACGACTCCTTACCAACTAATGAAATCAATCCCGCAAAAAGACTAATTCAGCCAGCATTTGATCTAAGGGGCTACAAAGCCAATCTTGTCATAATTTTGCATGTCGAGAGCCAACAAAGTGGCGATTAGACATCCACGAGACCTCACAGTGAGGAAAAACATCGACAACAGAAACGTGATGATGTAGAGGACATGATAATAGATGTCTTCCGCTAGGCTCCAAATGACACCCACACACACACAGATCCGCCCACATTGATCACACAACAACATGCAAAACCCCGATAACAAACCTATACATGATATAACCATGCCTAGAGATTTGGTGGGTAGATTTCTAAACATGCTTGTACACCGAGGCATAGGAATTGTACAAGCAAGTTGCATATTGCAAATAGACACTCATGTATATGCATGTAGCACACATAACATGTAAGGGATTCATGGTCAGTGACATATTTAAAGAGTTATTGACAATACGGAGGAATACAGTCAAACTTTTCAAATCGTTTTAGCAAATCGTAGGCAATGTCATATTTTGAGAATGTGATATTTCAGTGCTACATGCTAAGAGTGGTAGCCTGTCAGATATCATGCCTGAATCAGCCGTTTCATGGAACACACATATATAAAGAGGCTGTGGGAGAGACTGGGAGGAGAGACTGGGAGGAGAGACTGGGAGGAGAGACTGGGAGGAGAGACTGGGAGGAATGACTGGGAGGAGAGACTGGGAGGAGAGACTGGGAGGAGAGACAGTGAGGAGAGACTGGGAGGAGAGTCTGGGAGGAGAGACTGGGGGGAGACTGGGAGAAGAGACTGGGAGGAGAGACTGGGCGAAGAGACTGGGCGAAGAGACTGGGAGGAGAGACTGGGAGGAGAGACTGGGAGGAGAGACTGGGAAGAGAGACTGGGAAGAGAGACTGGGAGGAAATACTAGGAGGAGAGACTGCGAGGAAAGACTAGGAGACTGGGTGAAGAGACTGGGGGAAAGACTAGGAGGAGACTGGGAGGAGAGACTGGGAGAAGAGAATGGGAGGTGAGACTGGGAGGAGAGACTGGGAGGAAAGACTGGGATGAGACTGGGAGGAGAGACTGGGAGAAGAGAATGTGAGGAGAGACTGGGAGGTGAGACTGGGAGAAGAGACTGGAAGACTAGGAGGAGAGACTTGCAGGAGAGACTGGGAGAAAGGACTGGGAGAGACAGGGAGGAGAGACTTGAAAATGAGACTGAAAAGTGAGACTGGGAGAGGAATGGGAGGAGAAACTGGGAAACAGACTGGGAGACAGACTGCATCCACTTGAGAGCAGCTGGAAGGACAGATGTGACACAAGTTGACAGTTGGTCCAGTGGTGACTCAGTCAGTCATTCAGCCTGGCAAGTCCAGCTGTCTGCTTGGTCAGGTGGCCCTTTCATCTCCCTCCTTCTGAACATATGCAAGGCCCTGTATACATATGTGCTGCCTGGAATATGAGGGACAGAATAGAACTCCCACAACAACCCTGGGAAATGTATTTCTTATAGCCACAAGTGACCCATCACTGTATTCTGGAAGTCATAGTGCCTGGACCTAACTGGCCACTTTGGAGGCTACTGTATCACTGATGACCATTGAGTGCTGTGATTTGACACTGCACATTTCTTGGAGCAACTACATCTTCTCACTGGTGGATTAACTCCTTGTGTTGGACTAATACGAAACATCGACTGCACCAGACTGACATGAATAATACAAACCAAAACCTCTCAGCAGTGACCACTGAGTTACGTGATCCCAACAATGAGCACATACACACAGATCACAACAGCAACCACTTCACAGCAGTGATGATGGTTATAACTTCAAAATGGGACAACAATTAAAAACTCCCTACAGTGACCGAAATCATAACAGTGACCACAATCATAACTTCACAACAGTGATCAAATCTATAACCTCATAACAGTGACAATACTCAGAACCTCAAATCATTTACCAAAACCACAATCCCACAACAACGACCACAATTAGGACCTCCCAGCATAGACCACACGACACTGCTATTTAAGACCAGAGAGAGTAAACCAATACACCAGCCTTTAGCTTATACTCTGCATTGGTCTCCACTTAAACCAGGTAATCAGTGATCACATCCCTGATTATGTCTTACAAGAGGCTTTGCAGCTGCTTAGAACAACAACAGAATGAATTTAATTAGAAGCCAGAGGCCTGTTCAGCATTCATTGGCCCTCTGACTTCTTGATGATGCTTTCAACCTTTGTGCCAGAGGCCCAGGGGGACAGGGCCCTGGGGCAGTGGTCAGATGATTAGACACATATGTTGCTAATGAAACTGAGCAGTGTATCAGGTGCAGTGTGGGACACAGGAACCAGCAGTGTCCCCAGATGTCACCTTATCCAGGGTTGTTGGTCATTGGAGCTGAACCTGCATTATGACTTACTTCAACTGCAGCTATTGTTATGTAAACAAACTCCCCTCATGCAATTAGATCTGTCTGTCAGCAGATATGAGGTAATGTCAAACCTGTTTGTAATCCACACCTGTAAGCAGGGGCCTGCTGGGGCGTCTCCAGACAGAATCCATGTCATAGAGTCGGTGACACAGAGTGGATAACACAGAGTTGGTGACACAGAGTCTGTGACACAGTCAGTGACACAGGGTTGGTGATACAGAGTATGTGATAGTGAGACACACAGTTGGTGACATAGTGTCGGTGACATAGAGTGGGTGACAGAGTTGGTGACACTCTCATGACATGAGACACAGTTGCAATGTACCACAGCATATTAACAATCAGCTGTTCAAATACATTGTATTGAAATATTAACAACTGGTTTGCATTTCCTTCTTTTTTAGTCCCCGTCTTATTTGCCTACCTATCTCTCTGGCCCTTTGTCTGTTTCTTATATAAATAAAGTGTCTAAACATAACCCAAAAAAACAAACCTCTTCATTAACTAAAACAACAATAATTTCTGTCAGATCTATCACTGAAAATTCACATTTAAAATTAAATCCTACATAACATACAAATACATAAGATGAGAATGGGTGAAGAGGTTCATATTTTTAGTTACCTTTTGTTCTCATGACGTTTTGACGGCTTTCAGCAGTCTTCTTCAGACGACTACCACTAGAAAGACTACCGGGTCGCCATCTAGTGGTAGTCGTCTGAAGAAGCGTCACGAGAACAAAAGGTAAACTGACTGTGAAATAAGTAAAAATATCACACATAAGATGAAAAATGATGTAATTCACCTATATCACAACACAGATCAAAATTATTGACTAAATTCCACCAAATGTGACTGTATAACCAAAATGTCAAGTTGAATTAGCCAATTTGTGCACAAATACTGCATTTAAGCCATAAAAACTAGTTGCCTGTCCATGCTATCATAACCATATTGATATTGCTCAATTGGGTATTATCACTGACGTGATCTACACCCCTAGGCAGATAAGATCACAACGGAGGTGTCTGCTGATAAGACTGCAAATAGAGAAAAGAAAGTGAACTAGTGGCGCCAACACAAAGTACTCTCACTTCTTGTCCAAAGTTCTTTTTCACCACATCAGATCTCCATATATTTTTATTACTTCAAATTAAAAAATCAAGATAATTGAAACTACAACCAGCAGGGAGACGTCTCCACAGAAATACTGTTGAAACTGAGTACAAACAAGTGTGTTTCATCTTGAAAAAGCCATTATTTTGATTGGAACGGAATGCCTGTTTGAGACTAATCAACTACTTGACGTATTTCAGCTGTTCAGAGTTGCACCAGAAGCTGGCGTTTCTCTCTTTGTGTATCACATCAGATAATGAGTGGGGCATCTTGGGAAAGCTGCAGTCTGGGAGGAGGGGGGCGAGTGATCCCTTCTATGTGGTCACAGTAGGAATATATTTTGGGAAGACCAAAAGCACATCCCCAAGCAAGAGTCTTTCTGTTCCGGAAATATTCCTTAGTTTACAGCCTTTCTGAGAACACTATTTAGCTACTTCCTGTTACTCCTATGAAATGTAATTTCAATATACACATGTTTATTGATGCTAAGATACTGGTATGACTAAAAGGCGCACGACCATGAATGACCACGCACGACCAAAATGTATGTAGTGTTGGTAACCAAGAGGGCTGTTGGTGGCACGTATGACGTATGTGTGTGCAGCTCGCCAAATTTCAGATATATTCTTCACATTGGAGTAACAAAATTCGAAACTTTAATCATTGCTTGTGGTAACTCTATGGTTCCATTCGTCAGATGGCGCTACTGTGCAAAGACTAAATACTCGTCTGGAAGATTGGATAAAATGCCGAAATTGTGTAACTCCTGGGTAAAATACAGACTCAAAATTGGTAATAATGTACACACAAACCATATATATATACCATCAATGGCCAAACTATCTACCAACATATTATATCACATGGTCGTGCGTGGTCGTTCGTTAACTTCGTGGTCGTTCGCCTTTTAGTCAAACCCTAAGATCAAACCCTAAGAATCTAGTAAAATTTTTCTGTTTTACAATAATTTATTTGATAAAGTATGATTATTGACATGGAAGTATCCAATATAGATATACAGGAATCTATTGAATCATCTGAAACTGTACAATTATCTTCTGCAAATATGTTAATATACATTAATTTTGTTTAATTACTATCCCCTGTACGATGCAGTCCATCTTTCTGAAGGTAACTTTTATGTATATCTTATTATGATAAATATTATGCTCCGTGGTTCCAGTAAAGAGCTTGCTCGTGTTCAAATCTATTTTAGACACGTGGTATCAAAATTAATTTGAATTTGATTTACGCATTATAGATGTTTAGTGTTTTTAGTATTGTCCCACCTTCAGATAGGTATCAAGAAAATAATTGAATTTCATATTACTGATAGAATTAATTCTTAAAATAATTCACTGTTTAGATTTCCTATATAAAATAGACCTTCATACAAAATAAGATATATTTAAAAAACATCACGGACAAATGACATGCCGTTTAAACAGGTTGGACTATATTCATGTTTCAAGAGTGGAATTAAATAAATGTTACAGAATCAGAGCATTATTGTTTGATAAACATTTACAATAAATGCAATGTGTATATATCTTAGCCTTAGGCTGATATCTATTTACAGAACATATAAAAATATTATTTACACAATGATCAAATATTACTGTAATGTGCCCAGTCATCAATCCAAATGTTATACATCAAATTGACCTGTGATCAAATTTAATAAGCCCAACTGCTACTTTGACCAAATGTCACCATCTTGACCGCTTGCACATTTATGAATTCCTACTGACCATTGCCATTACACCAAATGACCACTCAGCAACATTGTATGACTAAATAAAAATACACTGCCGCAGTTAATACACTGACCCACATCCGACTGTCATATACACTAGATGACAATGACAGACTGGCAAGCGCTGTGACAAAATGCTTGCTCCAGCTGTTACTAAGCACACACACACACACACTCACACACCACACACATGTAGGCATCCGACAAGAACATCTACTCACTTGAGAGATCTCGCAGACAAATTAAAGGTTTGCCCTTCTCTGCCATGGGCTGGAGCCCGCCGTGTCGGCCGACCGTAAGGCGTAGAGACTGCTAGAATCCGAGTGAGAGTGCTGCCAATGACAGTCTGTTGTTGTGTGTGACCTGGATGTCTCCAGTGCTTCCTACTCCAACAAGACCAACTGGCGTAATGAGCCTGTGCCACAGATGTGCAGCACTAGACCAGCACACTGCACACAGGTGCACCACTGCTGCCACCATGTGTCAGGTTTCAGATTCACAGCTGGCAGCACGGCAGGAGGCTGGGCTTCCTGTTTCCAAGGTGGTCAGCTCAGGAAGTGTGTAGTGTCACCATGTCAGTGTCAACAGTGTCAACATGGAGGTGTTGTCAAAAGAATAACACTGACAGCAGTACAGGGATAATGTCAATGTTTAGAAGTATTTTTTATTTAGAGATAATGAGTTTGGTGCGAGAAGTGTACACTTAATAAAATTGATTGAATAATGAAAATGTAAATAGATGGACCAGGGGAGTGTAAAAAATAAGGCTTAAGTTGGTGGGAATGTAATTATTACGTTAACTGACTGCATTGCTACAATGTCATCTGAATTACACAAAGAAATTACAACATCAAATATCATACTGATAATTTAGGCACACAGGGTTTACCCTGATGATGTTCTTGCCCTGACTGCAAGAAGGTGACACGATAGTTGAGTGGGAAGAACAAAATACCATCACTATTCCACTCAATAACAAACCAGTACTCAGGATGAGAGATGCAGTTGGGCGAGAGAAAAAGGTTTTCGGAGCATATTGGCCTTTCCGCATCGTACAGTGAACCGCTCGCCGTGTGTTCCTGAATGCCTCACAGCTGGTCAGACACCGGGTGTCTCACACGCCACGATCTTCCCTGCAACAGCTGCTGCGCATATATCCTGCTCTCCAGCACACCCGCCCTTGAATATCTCCAGTAAACATTTCCGAAATTCCGAGGAGAGTGAGCACAGATGTTGGGAGCAAGCCTTGAATGGTGACTGTTCCCCGTCCCTTCCCAGACTCCCTCCCTCTTCCCCAGGCCTCCCCATGGGCCAGATGTGCATCTTTCCTGGTGATGAGATGGACCTGTTTGCTCCCTGCTTTGAGGCAGTGGGTGGCGGCTGGCCCACATTAGGGGCTAGCAGTGACAGTTGATGCTACATATACAGCACACATCAACAAGAAAGAAGTTTGTGTTTGCGCTTGTCTAGGACCGGCCTGTCACTGGCGCTGCCACAGCTGTGGCCGTGTGTAAGCGGCTGACAGCAGCACGCACGCTTATTTATTCTCTCTTCGGTTAGAAATGCTGAGAAAGTTCACACCTGACTACATATGTCTTACAAGCAGACCACAAGACATATTGCAGACAGCTGGCAGGAGCTGTGCTGGGTTTACCTTGCAGGCTATGACTATGGTAACGACATCTATCAGACCAGATCAAACTCGCTCGCAGATTCCAGACACCAGAACGTTGTCATTTAGACTTGGTGACAAATTCTAAAATGGCTTCAACGTTAATACCATATCCCGGGAGCAAATCTACTGGAGGGCATGCACTGTGCACTGGTGGAATGCGGCGTTATTTTGTGTTACGATAAATGTCTTCGGACAGTTTCTACCTGGTGTTTCACTTCATCTTGGTTTTGTCTCAACTAGCATTGACATCAAAACTGATGGAAAAGCTTATCTGCAGCCAGCGTGGTAGAGGGCCGGAGGGAGGACTGATGCAATAAACTCAACCAGATAACCTGCAGCCACGTGGCTACTTACACCCATCTGGGCAACAGGAATGTCCAAACTTATCTGGGAAAGATTTAGGGAATTTTGTACTGCTGAGGAGTGTGCTGGAGAAGTTCTGGGCTCAATCCGTGCCCGTGGATGACTATAAATGTCAACCACAATTAGTGGTGAATTCAAGGGAACTGGTAATTGCTGTCTGGCATCGGATCTAGATTAAGTCATGAGTGTAAGCAAACTACACACACTGTAAATATAGCTAATTGGGTTGGTGCCTGGAACTGAAACACAACAAAGGTTTCATGGATGGGGGTTGCCAGTGTGGTAAATTTTCGACACCCTTGAAGAGTTACATGTGTAAAGTTACATGTGTAGTTGTAGAACGTTGTTAATTTATGGTTTTATTCCACTGCAGTTAAGGTTTGCCGGAATATCTTGGCTGGGAATAAAGTCACAGCAAAATGGACTAACTTTACTAAGTGTCACCACAGTTAATACTCATAGAAAGCACACTACCCTCTTTAAAGTTGATGTTTAATAACAATTACACCACTGCAAGTACATGTACAACACCGACACCTTGCTGTTCACACCCAATATCAGCACTGTGAATTTGTCCTAAAATGAGAATGTCTGTTACAAAAAATAAGCCAGAAACTTTGCTGAATCATTTGTACTTCATCCCACTTCATGATCATGAGTGTGGGAACTATTCAACTTCAAAGGTGTTTGTGTGTAGGTCTGCCTGCCTCCATAACAATTATCAATAGTGACTGTTTACGATCCTAATGTTTCGTTTAAAGCATTTCTCGATTGCAACCGTCAAACTGCGAACAGTGTTTCAATCTTATTAAACCCACCTTAGTGAGCAGTGTACATTCTACATATCCAATCTACTATTAAGAACATGACTTTAAAAATGAAAAACAGAACGTTTAACATAATGTGGTAAACTAATAGATAATATAAAACAGTTGTGACTTTTCGTTGTGACTATATATATATGCCACCCAACACTGACTTTATGTCCAGTCATTTTTTTTCCGAGCCATGAGCCAAAAGGAGCTGATGAGAACGCGTTATGCATCAAGTTAGTCTCTAGTCTTACGTCTTAGTGAGGAATGCGCATTCTGCTCACTGCTTACACGTGAATTATTCACAACTCTTACGAAATTATTGCTTTAATTGAAATTCAGGTCAGGCCTGACAGTTGTACGAGACAGTGCGTTCAGCTGCCAGTGTGAATTATTCACAACTCTTATGCAAATCATTGCATTAATTGGAATTTAGTGGGAGCGCGCCAGTTGTAAATCAACTAATCAGTAGTATTGATCTGTATCTGATGCTGAGAAGCATGCCTGCGAATACACTCACAGCTTACTTTTCTTTCCCCGATCGCACCTAAAAATCTACTTAATTTCTCCCACAATGCACTGTTTTCGGCTGGTGCATTTTCAAGAGCAACTTCTGAAATTCATTAATTTAAGATCACGCCTCCATGTCAGGCTAGATTGTGTTTTTATACGAGTTTGCAGCGGTGGACCTATATAACCGATGCCGTGGTCACCGGACTACATCTGCTGCCGACATTGTCATACACGTCACGTCAACCATGTCACATGTCATTGCAATGTCACTTGTTACCGATGACGTTCCGACATGGCGGCCGCAGCAGCCGTGCAAGATTTGTTGTATTGCACTGAAATGAAATAAATATAGGCTTTTAAAAGTTGCATTATCAGTTTTCTCGATTAGGGCTGAATGCAGCGGGCTGTCGTAAATAACCTTGCTAATCTGGAGGCATCTTCATGAATTGTTACTAATGTGTGGAACAGATGTCAATGCGACCAGCTGCTGCATCAGAATAAATTGTTTCATTGGCAACATTGGCCCGCAGAGAAATGCAGCAGTACGACAATCTGAAGTCTGTGGCGGCTGGGCGAATGCCAAGCACGCCACAAATACGGCGATTCCGTTTGTCTGCCGGGCTCATCCCTTTCTGTCCTGTTCCCGAGGTGCTAGTTGGGAAAGACATGTAGGAAACATTCCGGAATGGAGGATGGTTCTACTCCAAGGTTAACTGTCTGTTAACTATAATGGAATGTTGCTACTGGCATTTTGTGACAAGTGAGGCTTGAACAGGCAACTTCTGTCCAGGGAAATAAGAGATTATATGAATTGTGTAGAATAGTGTTCCCCTTTATCGGGGGCACACATTATACTAGGCACAATCAATGTAGCTACATAGCCATGTATGCATACATTTTAGTGCATATTACACATGCACGCACGCATGTATGGACACCCACACACATACAAAATACGTGAATGTGTAATGTATTCATATACATTGACATGTACATGCATACTCGCACACACACACACGCACGCACGCACGCACGCACGCACGCACGCACGCACGCACGCACGCACGCACGCACGCACATACACTTGTATAATATGTCAAGATATATATCTCATTATCTTAGTTATTTTTATTATCTGTACATTTTTCAATCTGAAATATGTACATTTGTTAAACAATGATTTGTAACACTTTAAGTTTAAATTATGTTTAGATTTCATGGAACATTGTATAGTTCCCCATAACAATTATTTGGATGTGGCACTATATAAGAAATGCGTCAGTAATATAATTATATATACATAATACATATACACTGTACACACAAACTATTATATTTATAACTAAGTAAATACATTCTTAATTTATTTGTGATCTGTTCAATTCACATATAGAACAATTTATTAAGCCTCCATGCACATAAGAGGTTCAGTTTGGTTAATAAACATCGAGGGGAGATCTGCCAGTAGAGGGAAGCTATCCATAATATACATAGAGGGACAGACGAACTCTGCCAGCAAGGTGCTTCAAGTGCACCAACTTCTACCATCTGTTTGTCGTGCATAACCCTGTGAAATGGCCAAAAAGCCAGCCTGTTTTTGGCACAAACATCTCTGTTGAAGTCGCTTAAACATTGCTGTTAATACGAGTTGTGCATGCACAGATGTTGGGATAATCTGTGAGAGCAGGCAGAGAGAGACAGATGGGCCAGTGCATCAGTGGTGGATCTAGTTAACTCTCTCAGTCACTGCTTAAACCACACAGACAAAGGCTTGGACAGACGGACAGACAGACAGATGGAGAGGGAGAGAGATTGGGACAATGGGAGTTACATTTCACTTATGATTATTAATTCTTAATTTAAATGTCACAGTGTAACTAGATACTTTTGTAATTATTATATTATTTATCTCGCATCCACTTCTGTGTTAAATAATAGGGCCTGAAACATCCCTACATACACAGTGATGGTGCTCTGTTGTCACACAGTAGATGTTGTTACAGCTTTCATTACACAGAAGTTGATCCACTGTGTATTGGAGCCTTCCAATATTTGTCCACTGTTATGATTCTGTGGTTTGTGGCAACTCTGAGATTTCACTAATGGCCAATTTACTACCCGGGTATCACTAACTTTCCCTGCTTCTAACTGCTCTGTCAGCCCTCGTTATTTTGTGGGTTCCATTTAAGGTTATATGGCTTAGAATTAGTTTAAAATAGTTAGGGTTCACATTAGGATCTAATACTAGGAAAGAATTGTACTAAATTTATGGTTACAATTCTTTTTGTGATTTGTTTATGTGATTAGATTAGTGGATCTAAGTTAGGATTAGCATTGGCATTATAAATAATTACGGTCCCAATAAAACTTCCCATTAGGATGAAGATATAATATGAAGGAAATAGTAGACAAAATGCAGAGCCATGGTTATAATCTTTATCTGGATTAGTGTAAATGATGAGTTTAATGGATAGATCTATATCATTTATATATACAGTTAAGATTAGCATAGAGCAGGGTCAATAATACTAATATGTCTGTCCATTCAGCTACGCCACCAATAGAGCACTGAGAGTCCTACTGGAAGCTATTATATGGTTACCCTCCTAACATGCCTTCAGAAAGATCAACTGTGTGCTTTACTGGTACTTCCTCATGTAAATCGAGACAATCACAGAACAATGAACAAAGCATGGAGTAATTACACACCTCACTAACTCTGAGCACCACAGACAATGCAGGAAGCACCCAGGAGGCAGATGTCCTGGTTGGTAAAATGGGCCTTGCCATTAACCCTGTTGATTAATAGCATTACTGAACCAGGGATGTGTCAATTAGCCAGCCCCATGAGGAACAAGCAGATGCAATATTGATAGAGACAGGAGCAGAGTGCCTAATGAGATTGCAGGTGAGAGAACAGGTGTCACAGCACCTGGCAAACAAAGGTAGCACATCCTGGCCAACAATAGCCTGGCACTGCTCCACCGGTCAGAGGCAGTCAATCTATTTCAATCGGATCTTCCACAGGATGAGGAATCAACAGACTCTACTCCGCTAATGTCAAACCACACCTGCAGCTGCTCTTTATTTCTCGTCCACAACAAGTGCATCAAGTGTTGTAGACAATTAGTATTTTCAAAATGTTAACACATTGTTTTAGTACGTTAACATGAAGAGATTTTGGTGACATTGATCAGATATTATCGTCAATAATTGATGTCACAACTTTAAATTATTTATTATTTTGTATTGTATTTTTATATGTAATTGTAAAATGTATTTTGATAAGTATTATTTTTACACTCATGAACAGGGCAATGTGATATTTTATAATGTTTACATACAGTTTATTACTGTTATTATGAGATAGACTTTTTAAAATAAAATTACCATAAACATCATAAATTTACTCAAAGTTAATTACATTGTCAAACCACAGCAAATTAAAACACTGCATGATGAATGGGTAAGAAGTGAAGTATTCGTGAGTATTCAGAGGTTACTACTACTAACTAAATGGCCTAAACTTGTTCAACTTTATGGCCAAAATGAACTTACTTGAAGCAATCCAAATTAACATGCCAGACAGTCAATGTGCAGATGGAGAAGCTGACAAGAAGATCTACCAACAAATGTGAAAAAAGTCAAACACCATTGGAAAAAAAACATGATGTAAAAATTCAACAACTTAGAAAGTGCACCTTAGACTAAACAGATTGCAACACTTTGTCTGCATTGACAAGTGCCATTAATTGCATTTTGCCTACTAGAATCTCCTCTGGAAACTTTCTCAAACAATATGCCACATGTGATATTAAATCACCATTATATCATGTCCATAAGTTGAGTACATTAATTTCTCCTTAATTAACAATTATGCAAATTTCCTCTTTGTGACCAGGCAGGGTGTCTTACTGAATTAATATGTTGTGGTGAATTAACTTATCTCCCATGGAAGATATGCAGGAAGGAATGAAGCCCATAGGGGTTTTAATGAACCAGGGGTTAATCTGCAATGTGTAGCAACAGGTGTGACATAACAAAACTTGGGCACCTTTTGCAGGGTGACAGCACAGTTTATTTACCCTCATTCCATGGATACTGTACCCCTCCTGGGTTGATACAGGTTAATGCAGACTGACAGGTTTAGGATCAATTGACAGACCCACTACACAGCAGGAGTTAGTCTTAGTACTGTGACCTTGCTAACTGGCATTCCAGTAAGACTGGTTCACATCACATACAGCACTGTCTAAAGACTGCCAACTGAAAATTACTTTTGACAAAACTACACTGTACAATAACTATCATGTGACCCATCACAGCGACTGGCGGAATATCTCCCACAGACCTGCTCTGCATGCAAGTCCAAAGTGTATGTCTAGATCATATCCAATAAATTTTGTGATAAATGCGTACAGGTCTTATAATTTCATCTTTCAATGTACAGTTTGTTTTCTTTGAAAACTAATAAAATATAAATAAATAAATAAAAGTACTTATATAGCGCCCAATAAATAAAAATTGCCCTCGGGCGCTTTACATACATGCACACGTATATAATAGTATATGCATTTATAAATAAAAAAATAGATACCACGAGTCAAAAATACTTTATTTCTCAAAACGTTGTTTTTCTAAAGTTTGCTTCGTCTTTAGCGATAAATTAAAAACTACTGAAGATATTTCAACAAACGATGTATCATTTTAAAGCTAATGATCTGCGGAATCCAAAAATGTTCAAAACTACATTGCACAATTTTGCAACTTAAAACCCACTTTGCTGAGGCAGGCCACAAATACTCATCATTCTCTGTAAGTCTGGTGCATTTTTATAAACAAATTTCCAGGATATTTAGAGTTATGAATAAAAAGGCCAAACCTTTTCTTATGATTCCTAGGAGGTCTGCTGACATTACAGAAAGGTCACATTGAGAGAGCAGGTTGTGGAAGAGGGATGGGACACCTCCTGGGACAATGTCACCCTCTGCATTAGACTGACAAACTGGTCTTGGTGTGTAATGCATCTACAGCAGTCTGGTGCAGCCCAACCCATCTCAGCCCAACCCATCTCAGCCCAACCCATCTCAGCCCAGCCCAGCTCATCTCAGCCCAGTCCAGCCCATCTCAGCCACAAGCCCGATGGCAATGGCATACCTGTGCACACAGTAGTTAGTACAATACACCTTATCCTACGGGGCATTGGCCAGGTTGTAGGAAAGCAAGACAGACAAAATAATGGATAAAAAAACAGCAGGAAAAACATTACAAGAAAAATAACTGGAAAAAGTAACAAAAAAGTAACATGTTATTTTTATAATTGTTATTATTATTACAAAGTCATACATTATAAAAGTTTATGTTTACACACATGCATGCACGCACGCACGCACGCACGCACGCACGCACGCACGCACGCACACACACACACAAATTGGTGTCCTGTAACTTACGCTATATTTCACACATCCTGCCTCTTTATTGTTGTTTGAAAGAAATTGAGGTTGTAGTGGATAACGTAAGTTACAGTGTCCACCATTTTAGGTCCAGAGTGCTCTGATCATTCTTAACATTTAAAAAGTCTTTTGGTTGGATTCTGATGAGGTACTAGCTTACATCAGTCAAGCAAATTTTGATTTCTGAAGGGTTTCACATTCTCATATTTTAATTAAAAGACACCATGCAACTTACATCATGAACTTCGACTACGTACACTTGGCATTGCGCCACATAACAGTGAGTAAAGAGATCTTATCTTCTTCTTAAATTTTAGGTGTAGATATATCTTGGCTACCATTTAAGACGGTTTTTCATTTATTTTAAGCACTTTTTGCACTTTTGTTTTTGGTGTCCATGTCCTCGTTTCTTTCTGCCCAGGATTGTGCTTCACCTGATAATATATAGTTGCATACAATGATTGATCAAAATGAGGTATTTGTTCTACTGATTTATACTTAGTAGTAGTATAATCTAAAGGACACACATGATTAAAATAACAACAACAAATAACAAGGTATTGCACCTATGCAGCAAATTATGAACACTCTGCCAGGATCATATAGACCATGTCTACTTTCTATAGGGGAATAGTCGTAATATGTGAACTACCCGGTAATAAACATAGAAATGCCTTAGAAAAGAGAAGAAAACTGTGCAGAGAACACAGAAAGAATGACAAGTACGACATCTTTAAAGTTTTGTGAATCCTGATGAAAAGCAGAAGAATGCTGAGAAAGAAGGATTTTTAAAGATGTAAATATATAAAAATGTGTTCCATTCCTAGCAAAAACATGTTATTTGATTTATGTTGTAAACTTTATTTCTTGATAATAAATGTGTTACTTTCATTCAGTTACTTTTCACTGTTACTGTCCACCAATGCGATCACCCATTGACCAAATGCATTTGACCAATGCATCAAAATAATCGAGTACTTTTATCCAACGCATCTGAATCTAATGAAGACTGGTCTAAAGCATCAATGCCCAGCCTACTCTTGATATATGTAATGTGCCTTATCATAATACCCCTCGATTTTCACATTGCATTATAATCCTGCCTTTCAGACACACCGCAGCTGCAGTACCCATGCCGGAGCAAACCACTGGGCCTGCCTTCAGTCAGACACAGTTACACATCCTGCTGGATGTCTGTCACCACTGAAACCATAGCAGGCTGCCTCCTGCCTCCTGCTGTTCAACACACAGCTATTAAACCCCACTGACACCTGCTTCTTCTCACAATCATCTGCTCATCATAATATTATCTGCTGCTACTTGCATTGAATGTGAGGCAGACACAAGCCAGCAGCATCTGTCTGCCAGGACACATGTCAGACTACACTGAACAGTTGTCTAATGTTACATCATTTGTCCTATGTCTACACTGGTGAAACATGTCATCATTGTTATGAACACAGCCTCATTAGCAAAGCATGTCATCATAGTTATGTCCACATCTCCACTAGCAAAGACATAAGTATGAATCATACAATTATGACCAGATCTCCACTAGCAAAGTATGCCACCATAATTATGACCACATCTCCACTAACAAACACTTAAGTATGAATCATAATTTTGACCACATCTCCTTAGCAAAGTTTGAATCATAGTTATGACCACATGTCCACTAGCAAAGACTTAAGTATGAAATTATGAATCATAATTCTGACCACATCTCCACTAGCAAAGAATGTCATCATAGATTTGACCACATCTCCACTGGCAAATGACATCATCACAACTATGAACACATCTCCACTGGCAACGAATGTCACCGTAGTTATGTCTACTAGCAAAGAATGTCATTATAGTTATGACTACATCTCCACTAGCAAAACATGTGGTCATAGTTGAGGGAGGGAGGGAGGGAGGGAGGGAGGGAGGGAGGGAGGGAGGGAGGGAGGGAGGGAGGGAGGGAGGGATGGATGGATGGATGGATGGATGGACAGATGGATAGATGGCAGGGAGGCAGGCAGGGAGGCAGGGAGGGAGGGAGGCAGGGAGGCAGGGAAGGAGGTATGAGTGAGTGCGTAAGGTAGGGATGGATGGATGGACAGATGGATAGATGGCGGGATGAGTGATGGGAGAAAATGTTAACATGGAACTTAACCTCAATGGGAAATACATGGAATAAGTTTCTGACCTGGAATTCACCCTACATGGAGGAAGAATCTATGTGATAGTGCCGGGTAAGCTTGATCTACTAGCCTCTGTCATGAGGCGGATGGTTTCATCCTGTTACCAATGATAAGACGCCTACACGTTCATTAACATGCAGAAATATACAAAACTGTTGGTTTTTCTGGACTGTCAATTATTTTTATCAGTCCATGACATAACAGATAAAGGGGAGCCAAACAACTTGGGTGCAGCCAGACCCCAAGTTATGACTCAACAGTCTGTCTGCCATACCCTACACCCTAGTCCTGCCCCAGTGCCCTCTGGCCAGTCCTCCAGCTCAGTGTCCATTCAGTATTAGGTTCTCCTCCATTTTGTCCAACTGATTTCTGTATTCCGGAGCATGTAACACACAAATGGCAAAGCACAGGCTAAAATCTGTATGAACAAGACACGTTTGGTAAAAAGTTTGTTTTACTGAACAAATATAAATCTACCAGGTTAAATTAGATATTGTATTATCTTGAAATTCAGGGAATGGTGACAGAGAAAGAAGAGATGGAGGGAGGTAAGGTGTGTGGAATGGATGGGAGGGAGGGAGGGAGGGAGGGAGGGAGGGAGGGAGGGAGGGAGGGAGAGATATCTGAGAGATAACTACATTGTAATGACTTCAAACCAGGGAGAGTTGTAGCAGGAGAAACACATGTTATTAGTTACATAGTGATCACAACTGGTCAAAGTTATAGGTAGGGAGGGTTTATGAAAAATAACCAAAAATATAATAAATCCTTATGCATACAAAAAAACATAAATTGCAATATCACTTTCAACATTATTAATGAAAGAAAAATCCATAAAAGGATATCGTAGAAACTATTTTTGACTACTACAAATCTGCCATTGAGTTTTCCAATTACTACGAGGAAGGGAGATGACATCATTAGGAGTGGCGACTTCCTGGCATCACAAGTGAGGAAGCTGTTGTTGCCGCCAAGAGAGCTTCTGTCATTCTGTCACTAGTAAACATCAAAATCACAATTAATTAACTGCCACTGCAACATTGCATAACATCCTAGACACTTGAGTGCTGGTAGTTTTTGTTGGGGGCTCATGCACAGCAGGGGGTGGGGGGGTCTGGCTGACTGCCTTTACCACCCCTATCCCAGTCACATGTGCAGTCCAGATGTGTGTATGAGGAGCCCATTCCCCACTGGGCACCCAACCTCACCACAGTCCAGATCCCAGGTCTGTTCCCCATCTTCCCATCAATCATTTCACTTAAAGTCACTATCCCATGTCCAACTCCCCAGTCCAGGATGCACCCCACAGGTCCTTATTATACCCAGCTGTCTCCTAAGTGCAAACAAACAAGTTGGCTGCAGAATGTATGGCTGAGGAGCAGGGAATGTAGGGCTGAGGACCAGGGAATGTAGGGCTGAGGATTAGGGAATGTAGGGCTGAGGAGTAGGGAATGTAGGGCTGAGGAGTAGTGAATGTAGGACTGAGGAGCAGGGAATATAGGGCTGAGGAGCAGGGAATGTAGAGCTGAGGAGCAGGGTATGTATGGCTGAGGACCAGGGAATGTAGGGCTGAGGAGCAGGGAATGTAGGACTGAGGAGCAGGGAATATAGGGCAGAGGAGCAGGGAATGTAGGGCTGAGAAGCAGGGAATGTAGGACTGAGGAGCAAGGAATGTAGGGCTGAGGAGCAGGAAAAGTAGGACTGAGTACCAACTCCCCAGTCCAGGATGAACCCCACAGATCCTTATTATACCCAGCTGTCTTGTAAGTGCAAACAAACAAGTTGGCTGCAGATGTATGGCTGAGGAGCAGGGAATGTATGGCTGAGGAGCAGGGAATGTAGGGTTGAGGAGCAGGGAATGTAGGGCTGAGGAGTAGGGAATGTAGGACTGAGGATCAGGGAATGTAGGGCTGAGGTGTAGGGAATGTAGGACTGGGGATCAAGGAATGTAGGGCTGAGGAGCAGGGAATGTAGGACTGAGGATCAAGGAATGTAGGGCTGAGGAGTAGGGAATGTAGGACTGAGGATCAGGGAATGTAGGACTGAGGATCAGGGAATGCAGGACTGAGGAGCAGGGAATGTAGGACTGAGGAGCAAGGAATGTAGGGCTGAGGAGCAGGAAATGTAGGGCTGAGAGTAGGGAATGTAGGACTGAGGATCAGGGAATGTAGGATTGAATATCAGGGAATGTCGGGCTGAGGAGCAGGGAATGTATGGCTGAGGGGCAGGGAATGTATGGCTGAAGAGCAGGGAATGTAGGACTGAAGAGTTGGGAATGTAGGACCGAGGAACAGGGCATGTAGGGCTGAGGAGCAGGGAATGTAGGGCTGAGGAGCAGGGAATGTAAGACTGAGTATCAGGGAATGTAGACCAGAGGAGCAGGGAATGTAGGACTGAGGAGCAGGGAATGTAGAGCTGAGGAGCAGGGAATGTAGGACTGAGGAGTGGGGAATGTAGGACTGAGGGGTAGGACATGCATGGCAGTTGAGCAGGGAATATTAGGGGCCGAGGAGTATGGAATGTAGGACTGAGGAGCAGGAAATGTTAGGGGTGAGGAGCAGGGAATTTAGGACTGAGGATCAGGAAATGTAGGACTGAGGAGTATGGAATGTCAGGCTGGGGAGCAGAGAATATAGGACTGAGGAGCAGAGAATGTAGGTCTGAGGAGCAGGAAATGTAGGACTGAGGAGCAGGGAATGTGGGGCTGAGGAGCAGGGAATGTGGGGCTGAGGAGCAGGGAATATCGGACTAAGGAGCAGGCAATGTCAGGCTGAGGAGCAGGGAATGCAGGGGCCGAGGAGCAGGGGATGTAGGGGTTGAAGAGCAGGTAATGTAGGACTGAGGATCGGGAATGTAGGGCTGAAGAGCAGGCAATGTAGGACTGAGGAGCAGGGAATGTAAGGCTGAGGAGCAGAGAATGTAGGGCTGAGGAGTAGGGAATGTAGGGCTGAGGAGCAGGGAATGTAGGACTGAGGAGCAGAGAATGTAAGGCTGAGAAGCAGGGAATGTAGGACTGAGGAGCAGGGAATGCAGGGCTGAGGAGCAGAGAATGTAGGGCTGAGGAGCAAGGAATGCAGGGCTGAGGAGCAGGGAAGGTAGGGAGGATCATGAACAAACATTACTGTGTGTATACCTTTAAGAGTATTCACTGTTGAGAACTGTGAACATATGGATGTATAAGACTATTTACTCTGGAGGATTATGAACATCCGAATGTGTGAGAGTATTAATAGTCGATGATTTTAAATATATGGACATCTGATGGTTTTCCGTTATGAAAATTGTGAATGTGTGAGAGTATTCACTAATGAGGACTGTGAATATGTTGGTATGTAAGAGGATTGTTGACATTTGGATGTGTAAGAATACTGACTGTCAGCAGATTGTTAGGAGGATTGTGAGCATTTGGATGTGTAAGAGTAGTCAATGTTCAGCAGTGTGAAGGAGGACTGTGAACAAGTGGGAATGTGTGAGAGAGTATTCCCTGCAAGAACTCCTGTGAACTGGTGGAGGTAAAAGTGATGTGGGGCACACTGGCCCACCCCCCTAGCTTGGACATCAACTTGTCTGTCATAGCACACTTACACTCACTTAGGTATCAATCAGAGGGACACTTAAATGTGCATCAGAGTCCCCCAGCCACCTGTTTCATCCTGCCCCACTTTCCCACTCCCAGCCAGCCTTCAGCAACTGTCTCCAGGTATAAATAATAAAAAGCAGCTGTGAAATGTAATCACAATGAACTTATACAGAGCCTTATGTAAACAAGCATTAGGTGAAGGCTGAGCACATTCCTGCAGGGAAACTGATGCTGTAGGTGTCTGGAGATTTGAACACATGGAGTGTTTCACTTGTGTGCCCCTGGCAGCTCCACTGATACCTTATCAAGCACTGATAGGTGACACACACCTAGCTTTCACAGAAGTCACATCTAGCAAGACCATGATGTTTTTTTGCCCAGCAGGTACACCACATGACCCCAGTGAAGGGGGGCAGGGCCCAGTATACATGTCAATCAGAACTCAGGTAATTCAGAATGACAGAGATATCGGAAGGAGCCCGAAGTCAGAGTTGTGTGCTCGGCATTAGGTATCATGTCCTGATAACTAATGCTAAGAAAGTCAACTTATGATTCATGCTAAGGTGAATTATCATCAATTTCATCATCTCCATCATCAACCTCACAATAAGCATTATCTTCATCAACCTCACAATCATCAACCTCATCAACAACAACAGATATGCCAACTTTATCATCACCAACAATAAATACATCAACTTTCTCATCTTCCTCCTTATCATCTTTGACATCGTCTTCATTATCAACAATATCACAATCATCATAACACACATAATAATCATCGCCATTAATTATTACATTATTACCACCAACATCACCATCATTATCATCCTCAACATCAGTGACATATGATCACCATCAACCTTATCAACATCACTAATATTGTTGCAGTGAAGAGTGTGGAAATCATGATGTGCATAATTTAAAGAAATGACCCAACCTGTAAGCATACACATTACACAAGTATGTGCATTAGACTGGTATTATAAAACTAGTTATATTTGTTATGACATAATTAATAAATAGTTATATTTAATTCTTGACATAACAACTTAACCAAGTAACAAAAAACATCACAAAAATGTTTCCCTTGAACTATCAATATTGCACAATCCAGCAGATTTGTTGGGGGGGGGGGGGCGACCAAGAGTAGATAGGTCCAGGGCTATTTGTTGTCAATTTGTAGTCACCCTGATTAAGATGGAGTGCCTGGAATTGCATGTATACTGTGGGAGGTGTTTTGTGTGTGAGTGTGTGTGTGTGTGTGTGTGTGTGTGTGTGTGTGTGTGTGTGTGTGTGTGTGTGTGTGTGTGTGTGTGTGTGTGTGTGTGTGTGTCTGTGTGTGTGTCTGTGTGTGTGTCTGTGTGTGTCTGTGTGTGAGTGTGTGTGTGTGTGTGTGTGTGTGTGTGTGTGTGTGTGTGTGTGTGTGTGTGTGTGTGTGTGTGTGTGTGTGTGTGTGTGTGTGTGTGTGTGTGAGTGTGTGTGTGTGTGTCTGTGTGTGTCTGTGTGTGAGTGTGTGTGTGTGTGTGTGTGTGTGTGTGTGTGTGTGTGTGTGTGTGTGTGTGTGTGTGTGTGTGTGTGTGTGTGTGTGTGTGTGTGTGTGTGTGTGTGTCTGTGTGTGTCTGTGTGTGAGTGTGTGTGTGTGTGTGTGTGTGTGTGTGTGTGTGTGTGTGTGTGTGTGTGTGTGTGTGTGTGTGTGTGTGTGTGTGTGTGTGTCTGTGTGTGAGTGTGTGTGTGTGTGTGTGTGTGTGTGTGAGTGTGTGTGTGTGAGTGTGTGTGTGTGTGTGTGTGTGTGTGTGTGTGTGTGTGTGTGTGTGTGTGTGTGTGTGTGTGTGTGTGTGTGTGTGTGTCTGTGTGTGTGTGTGTGTGTGTGTGTGTGTGTGTGTGTGTGTGTGTGAGTGTGTGTGTGTGTGTGTGTGTGTGTGTGTGTGTGTGTGTGTGTGTGTGTGTGTGTGTGTGTGTGTGTGTGTGTGTGTGTGTGTGTGTGTGTCTGTGTGTCTGTGTGTGTCTGTGTGTGTGTGTGTGTGTGTGTGTGTGTGTGTGTGTGTGTGTGTGTGTGTGTGTGTGTGTGTGTGTGTGTGTGTGTGTGTGTGTGTGTGTGTGTGTGTGTGTGTGTGTGTGTGTGTGGGCAGACCTGCCTGTCCTGCCCTGTCAAATCACATTGGCTGTGGCACTTATTAGGAAGGGAGGCTAATTGGACGGGACACCATTAATTGGTGAACACAGGGAGCAAGCTTCTTCTGATGCTTTATTCATGCAGGTCAATGCCAGGAATTTTAACAACCCTCCTTGCAAAGAGGTGATCAACTGCTGCTGTGGTAGATAGTGGCCACAAGAACCACTGAACCAGCCACACTGAGACATTGGGCCAGACAGAAGTTTCCCCTCACAACTCAAGTACTTAATTGGTAAACCGACTGTCTCCAAACACTGGGCAGACCATTGCAGAGACACTTAGTGCAGGGACCTTTGCCGAGATTAAAGGATCATTGTTCAGATGATGAGTAGACGGATCCTTGGTAAAACATTGAGTAAAGGGATCAAAACTGAGAGTAAAGTACCATTACTGATAAAGGGATCATTGGTGAAACATTGAGTAAAAGGATTGTTGCAGAGAGAAAAGGATCATTATTAATACACTGACTAAAGGGATAATTACTTAAGCACTCTGTAAATATATTGCTGTTAAAAAGTAAAATTAAATGAAGTTATGTAAAATACATTCAATTACAGCAAATTATTATAAATATGCTTACATTTGAAAATGCTATTTCCACAGGTCTGCCTTTAATTTAATAAAGCAATAAAGCCGACTTAGAAAGTTGTTAATTGTAACAGTGGAACAATTTTTGGAGGTTGACACATGTTAGATTGAGAGCACATTAGAAGACTGTTAGGTGAGAACCAAGAAGCTCAGAGAACACAGACAACAGCTGGTGGAGACGGGCACAGCCGCACAGCTCAGGTGAAATATGTCTGTAAGTACACACCATATATATACCAACAGGCACCCTCGCCAAAGGAAACACTCTGCGGCAGCTCGCAAGAAATAGATGTATGGAGGCTTTGATCTTCCTGACCAGGCAGTCTGACTGACAGACACAAGTTGTTGGACACCTACAGTAGAAAATCTCTATGAATATGTGCGAGTCCCGCATACCTCCCAGGCCCGTACTTTCTAAAGATATATATAAAGTTCGTAATTCATGTTTTTGTCTGTAACTTCAGAGTAAGTAGATATGTGACTAAGGGAAAATCTGTTTACAAACTACAAGGGTATGTAATTTTTTGCGAATACCTAAATAGTTAGTCAGTGGATATATGTGATGTATATTCTCCAACAGACCATTCGTCTGGACAGATGTGAGGTCTATTCTCATACAGAATATTCGTCTGCGAATAGACATGAAGTATATTCACATACAGACTGTTGGTCTATATATAAATGTGATGTCTATTCACATTCAGACCATGGTCTATGGACAGACGTGAGGTTTATTCACATACAGACCATTGGTCTATGGATAAATGTGAGGCCTATTCACATACAGACTGTTGGTCTATACATAAATGTGATGCCTACTCACATTCAGACCATTGGTCTATGGATTGATGTGACATATATTCACACACAGACCAATTTTCTGTGGATAGATGTGAGATCTGTTTAAGTACAGATCATTGGTCTATAGACAGATTTACCTACAGCCAATTGGAAATTGTGTGTCGCTGCGTTCGACTACAAAACCGCTTGGTGGTTGGCGCTATTTAGTCACTGAAATCGCCATCATATCTCACTTTTGATGCTTCCCAGTGAAACTTCAATATTATTATATGCTAACTGCCAAAATAAATTGCCGTTATTGGATGACACTGTTTCGCGGTACCAGTTTAAATGTGCCCCTGTATTCGGGTTGATTCGGGCGTTCTGGCCGTGAGGCATACTCGGGTTGATTCGGGCGTTCTGACCACGAGAGGGTTAAGGAGGAAGTTTGTATGCGCACATGCGCAAGCTAGCATAACAAAGTGGCCGACCGTGCCCTGACCCCGCCTCGGCGCCCTCGCTCAGCCTCAGGTATATAATTATATTTCGGCCAGTTCCTTCTAAATCGGCTGCACCATATCGTCTCCCCACAACTGCAGTAACAGCCGAACTTCCCCATCATCCCACTTGCGTTTCTTTGCCTTTGGATTTTGCATCGATCGAAGACATAATTGCGCCAAAATGTTGTTTATGTTTACGTTACAGACAGGAAGTGACGAGGCGCGACATCTAATGCGCATGACTGTGACGTGATTAAAACGTTTTAGCTAATCTGCTTGCGTTCACACTTGCAACTTGAACCGTTTTAGCTAAAACGGTTTAACTAAACCACCTACTGAAGTGGATTAGCTAAACCGTTTTAGTTAAAACGTTTTAGCACTAAATCGCGTTCGCACGTGTGTTTTCTGACTGGATTAGTTAAAACGTTTTAACTAAACCGTTTTAAAGTGTAAGTGTGAACGCAGCTTTGGAGTCTATTCTCATACACACAATTGGTCTGTTACTAGAGCAGTTACAACCATTGGTCTACATTACAACCTTATAACTAACAATTAGCTGCAGCTGAATGATTACTTTAAAGGAAATCAAAATAAGGCATTAGCTAAAATCCTTTTTCCATGTGTGCACAAAGTTTAACATTGTATGTAACATTTGATAACATTAAACAAATACAGAAAAATACTTTTGTAGCATAAATTCGATTTTAAGCCCGTCTGTGAAGCGATTCCCGCGGAAAATAAAATTTTAATGAGCTAGGCAATCACGTGGTATCGTGACGTCACTTATGACACACACTTGCATCAGGCCGATCCTTTCCATGCATTCAGAGCATGTTTACAAGTATAGCTTTTGCGTCGAAACGAGCGTCAGAATGAGTTATTGTCCAATATTCCGACGTAATACAAACACTAGTCATCATAGAGGAACAAGCAGTTATAATATGGTTCCACATGAATCAAATTTTATTCAAAACAACAAATGCGAATGGGCCTACAAGTCGACTAGGTTTCGCCGAGCTTGGGCTCGTTTTCAGAATAATTATATCGAATGCAACCGACGGGAGATAATCTACACCAATAAACATATATAGCAAACAAATATTGTATCCAGCTACAGAAAGTAACGTGTATAATCTCATAATATCACTAGAATATCGATATATGAAGCAGGAGTTATACAATTTATCATAACAACTTAAATCAGTCAGTGAATTTCTGTTGGTGCCGCTAGCTCAGTTGGTAGACGTGTTGGTTTCTTGCCGTTTATATTACAATCGGGCGACGTCGGTTCAATCCTGACAGTATGCAAACTATTGATTTTCTTTACACTTTTTTGTTTATGTTTTCACGAAGTAATATAAACCAAATCATTTAGTATACTATGATGCACTGCTTGTAAATATTGTTTATAGTTTTGTAGTAATTATTTATTCGCCACAAAAATTAAAATATGGTCATTATATATAAAACGATGTTTCTAAATTTTATTTATCCAGACAGATCACAATCTGTTTTCACATATATAATTACAATATATTACCGTACAATATATTTACAATTATATATCCATTACATTATATTTGTTTCGATAAATAAAATTTAGAAACATCGTTATATAATGACCATATTTTCATTTTTGTGGCGAATAAATAATTACTACAAAAATAAAAATTATTTACAAACAGTGCATTATAGTATAAAATGATTGAACAAGATTTGACAAGATTGCCACCCAGAGAATTAACTCTAGGTGGCAGGTGGACAAGGAAGCCCTTTGGCTTATCGAGAGTCCGACCCTTTTATCTATGTGTATCCCGCCCGTCTGAGGTATGTGTCAATTTTATTTTTAAACATATTCACGCTACTAGCACCCACACACTCAGCAGGTAATCTGTTCCATTCATTTACAGTCCTTTGTGAAAATGAAAACTTTCTTATATCCAATCTACTCTGCTCCTTTGCTAATGTAAGTTCATGTCCTCTAGTCCTTCTTAACTGAGAAAAAAATATTTCTATCAATATTTTCATAACCCTTCAATATTTTAAACACTTCTATCTGATCTCCTCTCAATCTCCTGGTCTCTAGTGTTGTTAAACCGCATTTTTTTAGGCATATTTCATAACTAAGATCCCTCAGTTTTGGTATCATTTTAGTTGCTCTCCTCTGCACTCTTTCTAGCATATCTATGTCCTTCCTGCGATATGGCCTCCACGCTTGAATACAATATTCTAAATGAGGCCTAACTATTGTTTTGTACAGCGGTATTATTAGCTCTTTTTCCTTATACGTTATGTTTCACCTAATTAATCCAAGGATTTGATTTCCCTTTGAAGCTGCAATTCCGCACTGCTCTGAAACCTTCATATCAGCACTAATGGTTAACCCTAAGTCCTTTTCTTTTACAGTAGTACTTAGTACAGTATCCCCCATTGTATATTCTACCTCTTCGTTCCCATGTCCTGTGTGGAGGCATTTACATTTCCCAAAATTGAACAGCATTTGCCACTTTTCAGACCATTTGATCAACCTGTCAAGATCATCTTGTAAATGCTGTCTATCTCCATCACTTTTAATCCTTCTAAACACTTTTGTATCATCCGCAAATTTCAACACTTTGCTTGTTATTTCATCATCCAAATCGTTGATATATATTAAGAATAATATAGGTCCTAATACTGATCCCTGTGGTACCCCACTCAATACCGATTTCCAGTTTGAAGCCTCCCCATCAACTACTACACGTTGTCTTCTGTCAATCAGCCATTGTTCTATCCAGTTTATTATACCATTTCCTATGCCATGGGCCTTTAGTTTAAGCAGTAATCTTTGATGTGGCACTTTGTCGAAAGCTTTTTGAAAATCTAAGTAGACGATATCTACTGTTGATCCCTCATCTACCCACTTAGTGATGTCTTCCAAAAAACATAACATATTTGTTAAGCATGACCTCGCTTAAAAAAAACTATGTTGAGATGGGTTTATCAAGTTTTGGTTAACAAGAAAATCCACCATGTGATCTTTAATTAGTCTTTCTAATAATATTTGGTTTATGTTACTTCATGAAAACATAAACAAAAAAGTGTAAAGAAAATCAATAGTTTGCATGCTGTCAGGATTGAACCGACGTCGCCCGATTGTAAAATAAATGGCAAGAAACCAACGCGCTACCATCTGAGCTAGCTGCACCAACATAAATTCACTAACTGATTTAAGTTGTTATGATAAATTGTACAACTCCTGCTTCATATATCGATATTCTAGTGATATTATGAGATTATACACGTTACTTTCTGTAGCTGGATACAATATATGTTTGCTATGTATGTTTATTGGTGTAGATTATCTCCCGTTGGTTGCATTCGATATAATTATTCTGAAAACGAGCCAAAGCTCGGCGAAACCTAGTCGACTTGTAGGAGCATTCGCATTCGTTGTTTTGAATAAAATTTGATTCATGTGGAACTGTAAGAGAACTGCTTGTTCCTCTATGATGACTAGTGTTTGTATTATGTCGGAATATTGCTCAATAACTCATTCTGGCGCTCGTTTTGACCCAAAAGTTATACTTGTAAACATGCTCTGAATGCATGGAAAGGGTCGGCCTAATGCGAGTTTGAGTCATAAGTGATGCCACATCTCGGCATCCCGAAAAGCACGCCAAAAATATGCATATTCGAAAATGTCCGGATGCACAGCATAAAATGTGGAATTTCTAATTCATTGAATTTTTTTTTTTTTTTGCTTGGTGGATGTGGAAATAGATAGCAGGATGTAATATAACATGAATTCAAGCAATAGATGTTTTTATTCCCTTTAATACTGTTAACATTCGCGTAGAATCTTGACAACATGCATTCGATCAAAATGCATATAAATTTGATTGGTATGCAATGCAAACACAGACTGACGTCTATGACACATTCATGACACTGGTGACTTGCGGTTGTTGACATATTAGTGCTGGAATGACATGTCGAGCTTCCAGCGACAATCACTCCATCTCTATGCCAGGTGTCGCCACTGGCACCATTCACAACTTTTTATGTGTGTGATTATTTTAAACAGTGAATTAAACTATCGGACATATGTTCACCGTCCTATCAATCAATGGCAACATTTGAAATCGCCTTCTGTTGCCACGGTATGGATTTTGAATGAAATTTCATATCTTCATGAAACAACTGTTGCTGATATGAAAGCGGCTGTTTCCAAGTCAGAAATTATGATCACAATAGATTAAAGTATGGCACATGTGGCTTTCATTCGATGCCCGAATAAATCATGCTATTTCAACAATCTGGCTCTATCAAGCTGTGGCATTATTGACAAGTGGCTCCACCCCATCTCCTTATATGGCACCCAAGGTTTTTTGTCGTTCCCCAAATCAACCAACCAAATTACAATGCTCAGCATTAAACTGTCTGATAACATTGCTTAATCAAAGTTTAAATGTATATTTATAATATTATTAATTACTACATAAAATAATATGTCATTGCACTTTTACGTCAGTATAACTTCACTTGTGTAATTTACCTACACAGGGCTTGACTTTAGCACTGGCCCGCTGGACCGGTGTGTTTTTGAGGCTGTAGGGTCAGGTCGGGCCACCAGTTTTCATATTTTACTGGACCGACGGGCCACTGGTTTCAATCCAATTGGTCACCGTCATTTTAAATAGTTTATATCACTTGTCACTTGCGACAGCCGAATCTACATCTGAAGTCGCATTCTCGCTTGAAACTGTAGTCACCATCTTATTTTTGAATGATCGCGTGTTGCATGTTCTCAGTAACTCTGCATGGCATCACTACTAGTGATGCCTTGCGGAATTCTTGCGAACCGTGTGCATTGCTAATGACGCCTCGGTGCAGAATTCTTGCAAAGTTTGTTTAATGCGAATAATGCCTCAGATTTTGCAGTAATAGCAGTGGTACCACAATTAAAAATCTTCATTTAATTTTGCTTTCTCGCTTATTATTGTCGCTATCTTAATTTCATAAAACATATAGGCAAAAATAAGAGTTTTTTTTGTAAAAGTCCACTCTTAGCGATGCCTTGTGTACTTCTTGTAAAGCGACGGACACCTTGTGAATTAGCGTTTTTACAGTAATGGTCTGATATTATAATGAATAATAATGCTTGTGTGAGTGAGTGAGTGAGTGAGTGAGTGAGTGAGTGAGTGAGTGAGTGAGTGAGTGAGTGAGTGAGTGAGTGAGTGAGTGAGTGAGTGAGTGAGTGAGTGAGTGAGTGAGTGAGTGAGTGAGTGAGTGAGTGAGTGAGTGAGTGAGTGAGTGAGTGAGTGCCACATCATTTGAGTATTGGGTAAGGAAAATTTTTGTTCAGCTCATGTTAATAAAAACAAATCAAGTAATTTTGCGGAGAAAATGTTCTGCCCGCCAGAACCAGCCCACAGAAAGAGATGGCAAGAGAGCTGGAGGAGATAGAGACAGAGCTACAGGCAGCAGCAGATGCCTGCAACACCAACATGAAGGCACAGGAGGTGGCCCTGGGGAACAACAACCAGGAGGACTGGACCACCTAGCTCTAGACTGTCTTAGACTGATTACTAATTTTGAGTTCAATTTGTAACTGCATGGTTTTATAAGAATAAATGCGTATTCCTGCACAATTCGGGCCAGTAACTTTTTCAAATCTACTGGCCCCCCCGGAACAGTGAAAACTTAATGTCAAGGCCTGCTACATCAGCTATGTACTTTGTGTAATATATTTACTTCAGTGACTTTACATCACTTGTGTAATCTATTTACTCCAGAGAATTTACTTGATTTATTCATGTTAGTGACTTTTCATGTGTAATTCATCTACTTCAACTGGCGATCATTTCTGGGACTATTTTTGTGAACTTTACTGGATTTCTCTCTACATAAAGAAAAACATTCAATTGATATTTACACAGGTCTAACATTCAGTGCTCAGGGATCAATACACACTGTCCTGCCCACTCTGGCTCCCCCAACCCCACCTGCCCCCCCCCCCAACAGACCTGTTCACCCAAACACCATCACATTTTCTATTAGAAACATTCAGGCAGTCTGCAAGTGCTGCACACAAAAGCAGTTGGTTTTTATAATTCATTATCCAGCTGATTGAACTGAAGCAACAGGGACTATACAATATTGGCAACATTCTCAATGGCAGCGAAATAACTTGAACCCTGATCCTCTCACTTTAGGGTCCAATGTTCTAACGAATGCTGTGCCAATGTGTCCCATGCTGCATTCATTCTTTACGAAGTGCACAACTACCATCTAACTTATACTATAGACAAAGAATGTGGAACACAATTTTGAATGACTATGATGACATAATTTCAAGAAAACAGCGGTCATGAAATAACATTAATAAGTGGATGGTGTAGATTTGATATTGAAGAGTTCATCTTCACAGAGAACGATACATAACCAAAACAACCTGCTGTGTAGATCTATAATATGCCAACAGTGTCAATAATTATGTTTAAAAAGAGAACTGACATATCTTTTACATGGAGCAGGCAAGACAGAGATATAACATTGTTGCTAAATTATGTTAAATTCCAACAGTGCATTATTATTAGAATCCACACATGCAGTGCACAGAAGCTGTAACAGGCAATGCAGCAGGGCAGCCAGTTAAGCCTGTTTTACGTCATTACAGCATTTTTTAAAGATTTTTTTAAAGATTTTAAAGATTTTTTCTTTATATCTCTCCAAAATTCTACTTTAATATTCCTGCTAGACCTGGCAGACAGAAAGCAAGACATGTTTATAAAACACTGTTAAAGATATACTTTGTTGTAATAAATTTTTAGCTCATATAAATGCATTTGTTTTAATTATCAAGAAAAATGCATTAATAAAATATAAACTATACATTATTTTGAGATATTTTCATATGATACCAGCTAGCACTAAGCTTATTTAGTCCTTATCCAAGAAAAAGCCATCTTTAATTGGATCATTGTACTGCACTTTAATTTCATTTTCACATGGCCACCTGCGCATGTCATTTTATATTTATGTTTGTAGTGCATGCCATGCAAACTCACTGAGAACTTGCCGGGGGGAAAAATCTATAAACACAGATGGTGAATTATGATATTAATAATGTTAAAGCCATATTTGTTTATGCACACATGCATGCACATATAAAAACTTTATTTATGTGCACATGCAAGCATATTTAAACATGATAATTTTTTTAAATAATGAAGCATTTACCAAAAAAGAATACCAATGTTTCATTTCAACTGTTTTGTTTCCACATCCTTAACAAGAAGCCTCCCTAGTATATTTGTAAACACCTATTGAATGCTTAAAGATTGTGATAATACTGTTTTGCATTACAAATTTTTACCATTTAGCAATTTTTTTTACATAATTCTCAATTTCAAAACACAATTTTTACTGGAATGATAAATGGCATATTTCAAGAGTTAAGTTACATATTCAGTACTTATGTTATCAATCTTTTAACTGGGGAGGGTTGAAACAAATAGTAATGCTGGTTTTACCCACTAATTGGAACAAATATTTTTTTTAATAGTGACTGAATTGTTGGAACTGAAAGAGAAGAATTGACATACTGTAATTATAAAAACACTAAGATAATGTTAATAAATTATAAATCACTCAGGACTTCAAGAGCACAGTGAACAACAACAATACAATGCTATTACCATTAATATACATTTGAAAGTTTCAACAAGGGTACAACCTGACATAAACATATTTATACAGTACAGGTGTATCATTGAACTCAGAAATGAAGCAACTGTTTTGTGAAGACCCAGTTGTGAATGGACTGGTCCTGAAAGGTGCTTTGGTGCCACTGATTACTCTCTAGTGATATACTGCACTAGGCAAGTCAAATCATAAGCATTAATTAATCTAGTCTTATGATCGCATGGAATGATCATGAAAGGTAATATTGGCCAGCGGCAGACAATGGTATAAAAGAGCAGAGCAGGTGTTAGTGGACAGTGAACTGGAGAGAAAAGTTTAAAGAGCAGGAGTGCAGGTAGCATCTGGCCCTCTCTGATGAGTAGCCAACAGCCCCTAATTAAGGCTGTAATGTTAGATGAAAGACTAATAAGAGATCTGCAGTGTTGTGTGTGTGGCCTGGTTGGTCGGGCTGGCCCCAGCTGCTGCACACCAACATAATATCATTTCACAATCTCCACTCTGATCCCAACACTTGGGTAAACTGGTAAATTTGACAAAACCCGCCCTGCCTGTGCTGTTCCCTTTGTAGGCAAGATCCCCCTGTCCCTGATGCACCTGTCAGGGCAATTCCCATGGGAGAGAGAGGCACCTGTTGTTGTGGATGTTGAAGTGAGGGTTGTGTGGGGGGGTGGGAGGGGCATCAAAGACAGGCTGTGATGTTCCTTGCACACAGAGACACCTGCTTCCTTCTGCTTCACACAGATTTAACAGAACAGACACTGACTGGGGCAGCATTCACACAATCCTACTGACAGTCACAGCCAGCTGGCTTGGAGTCATCATAGATGCACACAGAACACTTCCGCAGGACTTGAAGACAGCAGAACTGAGTGCACAGAACCCGAGTGGACATTACGAAATGACAACTCCCCATCTGAGACAGATATCTCATTATTCTGGTTTTACTGATGCAATCAAATGACCGTGCGAATGGGCCAATTTGTAACATTTGCACAGCAAAACTAATTTGTAGTGAGATCTGATCTGAAAGCCAAGATTTATAATGGATCAACAACCTCCTCTCATAACCCCTTCATGAGGTTCACCCCTCACATAGTCCCCTTACAACCGTCACAATCCCCCTACTGACATATGCGACACA